>JACXGI010001964.1:37547-81643 GCA_016801175.1 Esox masquinongy | reverse complement strand
CGGAAGCATGACCAGATGGACAAGGACAACACAAGGAGGGGGAGGTGTCAGCACAGTGGCAGCTGAAATCGTCAGGTATCGTCTTGATCTGCAACACAACCAGGAGGACTTTGGACCGGGACAGCAACGGGTCTTTCAAGCCTGGTACTCCTCAGGTGTGTGCCAGGACCTTATGTCCTCCTAAGTTTAAAACGGCAGGCTTCTGCCGAAGCAGTCGACTGGCTTGACGCAGTCGAATGCTTCGACACTCACAAGTTTCCGGTCTTGAAATGACATGCTCTGAGCACACGCCATCAGGACGCCATCAGGACAAGCAGCCTTGCGTGCATTCACCACTTTATAAACTTGGAGTACAAAGTGGTTCATTATATAGAAACTAAAAAAGGTGCTATATGCTGCTTGACAGTGACTAAAGTCAAAACTTTGGTGAATTTACTAAACATTTATCATTATATTGTGACACAATGGCAGTTGTATGATACTGTGAATAAAGGTCCTTGTTATATTAAGATGACTGACACTAACCAGTGGTTTCTTTACTTGCATTTACAAAATATTTAATAAAAATTATGGCAAATACATACTGTACAATTAACAAATCGGCTCTTGTTTGTAAAAGATAATAATTCTTTACTGTAATTAATGTAATGCAATAAGGTCTAGACTGGTGGTTATGTTGGTGTGCTCCCCATTTTGCCAACGACAAATAGTTAAACTCACTATAACAAGAAGATTCTCTGGAAAATGATGTGTTGATGAGAAATGCTTAAAGTACTGCATATTCATATATTTCATTATTTTAGCACATAATATTCAACTTTAAAATATATGACATGCGTTGTATTACGTGGAAGTTATATATTTCATGAACATATTCAGGGCACATATGTAAATATATGTTGAGAATTCCTCTACATATATGTGCATATATGTTTTGCATGAGTTTTCTGTGTGGAAGGTTTGAGGTATATTGTTTTAAATTCCATTAAAATAAGTAATTTAGATACGTTTCAATGGGCTGAATATTCTATTTGAAGGTCTGAATATAGTCAAAATTTCACACGATGCTCCTCTTTCATTCAGCCATGGCATTCATGCATAAAATAAATGTAGGCCTATGGGTTGGATTGGTGGTTGGTGCCGGTAGTCAGGGTGTGTGCTGCGGTGTGCTTTGCCATGCGTTGTTTGAGTGCACCGTTACAAGCAACAGCAGTGGAGCTGGAGAAGCACTTAAGATGTGTTCACGACAACGGAATGTTGGTCGCACAGTGACAGTTCTACTCTTTGGTGAAATGGGTAAAACTTAGAAGAGAAAAACTGAAACTGGTATCGATTTTATTGATGCTAGAATCGATCATGAAAAACGAGATGTAGTATCTGTAGTACCGATATTTTGGGATCGATCCGCCCACACCTAGCATCTGCGCAGATTTTAATTGGGTAATACAAGACAAGTCATGAAATACCACTGGTGTGACAGATCAGACATCATGTAATGTCAAGTTGATCAGTCTTTTCTCTTTATTGGAAGACAAGTAAGGTAGCTAAAACTTTCTAGCAGACAAATCAGAGAAGACTATAATCATAGTCATTTCCAACACCAATAAAAACAAAATATAATGTAACAAAATAGTAAGGTTGACGATAACTGGGAACGGGGTCATATTTTTAACTACGTCACTAACCACCAAGCTGGAAATTTCAGAAATCGTAAATTAATGACACGCTAGTTAACATTTTATGTCGCTAATAATCACAAAATAATCACAAAAGAATAGTAATACAATTATTATTCGGTACAAGAAAATTTGACTGTCCGAGGTGAATATCAAAGACAAAATAGGTAACTTGCTTTCTAGTTAGCAAATACTATCGTTTACTGTGATGTATACACTTATTCTTCCCAAACGAACGCGTAGATTGATACAATTGTGAACAAAACTAACCGGTAAACACAAGAAGTACCCATTTATTTGAAATGAGAATTATATCGCGAAAATTAAATCTTTATTTTGAGGAATACAACATCATCATGTTCTTTGAGGTAAACAACACAACTTGTCTTTGTTTGGAGTGTTTTAGAGTAGTTTTCCGCTTGCAATACAGCTTTGAGATAGAGGTACAAACCGTTTCCGTTAATGGATTTGGACGATGCTAATAATGCTAATTACAGACTGGGAGAGAGCTGAATAATGGATTGTTTTAAAAAATGACTATGTGTATTCAGGAATGTCGTTTGTTAAGTGGACTTTGAGAAAAATGAATTTTGAATGAACTCTACCTTTAAACTCATTAACTGGATTTTTTTGCTGTGATGTTTCCAAGTCCCTAGGCTTTAGAGCATATGGTAAGTAGCCCATCTAACTTCAGTCATAGCGGTACAAACCGTTTCCATTCATGGATTTGGACGATGCTAATAATGCTAATTACAGACTGGGAGAGAGCTGAATAATGGATTGTTTTAAAAAATGACAATGTGTATTCAGGAATATCGTTTGTTAAGTGGACTTTGAGAAAAATGAATTTTGGATGAACTATCCCTTTAAACTCATTAACTGGATTTTTTTGCTGTGATGTTTCCAAGCCCCTAGGCTTTAGAGCAATGGTAATTAGCCCATCTAACTTCAGTCACCAGAACACGTTAAACTTTCATCAATATCTGTGTCTGTGACCATGGCAACAGTGACGTCGGTGCAACCCGGGAATAACAGTTTATTATTCTGTTTAAATGTACACATTTAGCCTAGCTTATACAATTCTTAAACATCTCTCCACAGGTTGAATTTGGAAAGCAGTGCATGGAAACGCTAAAATAGAAAATTCAATGCCCAGATAAAGCCCCTCTTCCACACCAAAAGAGGCTCAAAACGTGGTTTATGAGAAAAGATAAATCAAACAAAGGTGGGAAGAAATAGTAATCGCAAGAAAAAGCGAACATGAAAAAAATGTGTTTGAACGAAGAAATTTTAAGATTGGATGTGAAAATCCATTTATTTAAGCATACACTTTTACCATGTTTGAATCTGTTTTTTTCATACGATTGAATTTAGTTTTTTCATATGATTAAATATTTTTTGTTAACCTTGCTTTTATTTTTAATTTTCAAAAAATATTTCAGTTACGTTTTTCTTTTCTTACGGTCAAAACATTTGAGTTCAATTTGGCTCCACAGGATTTGAGTGTATTTCTCTGCTATAGTTTACTGGCAATTCAAGAGAACTGTTACAGCCCCTGCAGAAACGGTTCATTAACGAAAATGGGTGCATGCCATTTGTTTTTCAAAATACATATAGCATGTAGCTAGTATTTCGTTTTGGTTGATAGCAAAAGCTAGCACTATTAAATACGTATTAACAGATCGAGGGCAACTGTAGGTCAGAGATTCTGAGCAATCATTGACCATGCCATATTGTTTCTTATATTGTCTCGATTGACCTTGAATGTGACGTTATAGATTTCCTCAAAATGCTTTCAAACACAATTACAGTTAATTATATAATATTTGCAAATAGAGACAAAGACACCAACACAAGATCAGTGAGACTCTGTCTGAAGAACAGTTCAGAAAACCTCCTTTTTGTATAGGTAAGAAAGTGTTACATCTCACAAAATAACTGACATTTCATCAATACATGTTAATCTGGTCCAAACCAGTTAGGTTTATTCCTCTTATCAGTTTCTCTTTCCGCCCAAGGTTTTACCCAAATGCAGGTTGCCCACCTGCATTTTACAAATAATTCTTGAATTCAATTGTCCACCCTTGTCTTGTCCCTCTCTTAATTACGACACCAAGAACATATATTGCATTCTTCCTATTTGGCTAAATACTGATTTGGTACCTTTCTAATTAGCCCAATACTGAATCAGTAATTCTGTGCTCCCCTATACATCTGTAAAAGGCACTAACACATTAGTTCAACAAATTTCTGTAACACTGGCAAAATTTGGTCTTCATCCAACGTGTGGGTTAGGTTATGGACTATTCAATATTGTAGTACCTCCTACAAGCTTTCCTATTGGTTTCCGCTGTGCTCTGATTGGCTTTCCACTACTGAGAAGGGGAAAAAAAATAGAACACTGCTCTATTTCTTTCTGTCTGCCGTTCCGCCATGGCCTGCACTGACATGTAATGTCCAGTGAACTATAACAAGGTTCACCCTCAATAAAGAGAGAGTTCTCGTAAAATACAAGAGTTTACTCAAGAAACAAAACAATAATAATAATAGTAACCCAGCTAACAAGGAACGTAACTGAGACATTTGTGACGTTCCCTTAAGGTCTTAAAGAGGTACTGAAGGTCACAGCCTGTTCCGGACGTTCTAGGTACATTCATAACGTTCCCCTAAGGTCTTTCAGAGGTACTGAATGTCACAGCCTTTTCGGGATGTTGCAGGTACATTCAAAACGTTCTCTTAAGATCTTTCAGAGGTACTGAATGTCACAGCCTTTTCGGGACGTTACAGGTACATTCATGACCTTCCCTTAAGGTCTTTCAGAGGTACTGAATGTCACAGCCTTTTTGGGACGTTACAGGTACATTCATAACATTCCCTTAAGGTCTTTCAGAGGTACTGAAGGTCACAGCCTGTTCTGGATGTTCTAGGTACATTCATAACGTTCCCTTAAGGTCTTTCAGAGGTACTGAATGTCACAGCCTTTTCGGGACGTTACAGGTACATTCATAAAGATCCTTTAAGGTCTTTCAGAGGTACTGAATGTCACAGCTTTTCGAGACTTTACAGGTACATTCATAAAGTTCCCTTAAGGTCTTTAAGAGGTTCTGAATATCACAGGCTTTTTGGGATGTTATATGTACATTCATAACGTTCCCCTAAGGTCTTTCAGAGGTACTGAATGTCACAGCCTTTTCGGGATGAAAATGTAGAACGACTTATTTTTAAATCTGTAGGGGAGTGCACTCCCCTACAGATTTAGTTTTTTGAAGGGCAGTAGTTCTGCTATAATTGCTGCCAAAATGTCCGGCGTCATTGTAATTTGTCAGACATTTCAGTTCTGGACACGCAATGCATTAAGTGCAAAATCATTGTTTTAATAGCAATAACTATAAAGAAAATTATATTAGGTATTTAAATTAGATGCTTTCTTTTGTTTTAGATGTAGAAGTAGTTAAGAACTTCACAAAAGAAAATGTAAGTTTACAACGTGATTTTCTAACAGCATACGAAAATATTATTTGTTGCCCTTGCATCTTCACCATTGATATTACAGGTTATAAATGCCACATAACTTGACATGTGTTATTAACCAATACATGGCCTACCTAATTGTGTTTTTTTGCCTTTGATAGTTCTTTTTCCGATTTGCTTTGTAGTCTTTAGTCAAGTATTGATAATGCTTTGTTTTAAGGGATTTTGTATTTTGTGTGTGTGTATGATTGTGTGTGTGTGTGATTGTGTGTGTGTATATTAGGTTTATGTTCATCATGGACTGAGCTTTTTTTATTTATCAACATCTATTAGGCCTAAGTATTTTTACATATTTATGTAAATGTTGTTAGGCCCAATAAAGTTGTGGGTCCGCCAGGCCCGCAAACATTGGGTGACATGCATTTTATATATTTATATGTCTTTCTTGTCTTCTGGAAAGCACTTTGAGTTGTCATGTGTATAAAAATGTGCTATACAAATAAATTTGACCTGACTTGACTAACAAAAATACTAACACCACACAAGGGTTAAATATCACATCACTATTCAGATATCCTGGGAACTTCTATGAAACCTGCCTGTAAACTTATTCAAGTGTAAATAGTGGAAATAACTCCAAGCAGATGTTTATGATATGAATACAACGATCCTGGACGCTTGTGGCAAAAGTAAGGTATTCTGAATTTATCCAGAAAGATCGAGAAGTGGGCGTGGCTAGAACGATTCTGCGCAGTGCTGCACGATGGAAAGGTTTCCCTCCTAAGAAGGTCTTTTGAAAAAACTACTGTCTGAACTAGACAGTCACACACAATCAACGGTTCTGTTAGATTATATGAAAGGTAAGTTGTACAGGTTTTACCAATTTGCCCTGTGTAAAAAATTTTCGCTTGCTCTTTTTTCATATCGTCTTGCTCAGAATCAATGGTGCTGTTTATACTATTTGAAATGAAGTGGGGGCGAGTCGACAGTAACACAAACAAAATCAGATTTGGAGCGAACCTCTGTAGGAAACTGTTGAAGAGCTAGCTAACTAGCTGTGTTACACAGTCAGGTAATTTGTATTAATTATTTACGTGTCTAATAATTTGCAAAGAGGTTCAGGCAAGAAACAAATGGGGTTTAACCTGAAATACGTTACAGTAAACGTAAGCTCTCAGGTAAAAAATATGTATTTACGAGCGAAGGGGCAAACCTATAGTCTAGACAGTAGCTAACGCTACACTAGAGGTACAGTACACTATTCGTTCTAAGTTTTGCAGTTAGCCAATTTTGGTATTTCATAGGATTTGAGGGCGAAGTATTTTCAATTTGAATGGCACGTTGTACCAGCTGACAGTTACAGTTACGAGAGAATGTGACAGAATTATATTTTTCAATGGTTTATGAATTACTTTTATTCAGGAGAATATTGAAGAAAATTGGAACGGAGGAGCTGTGGGCAGGCTACTCCTTGAAGGGCAGGAACCAGAATACTGTCCCACGTGAGTAAATGCGCATATGTAGAGATTTATCATTTAATTATTTTAAATTATTTTTTTGTGGATAGTTTTGTTGGAATATCAACGAAACTCTGCCAAAGGGATAAAGGCATTCCTAGAGGGGGAACCTCTAACCTAGAGATTTGTAGCCTCAACCTTGTCTGTTTTTCAAAATAGTTTCCTAGTCAAGGGGTTTTCAACCTTTTCTTGACCCGGGACCCCCACCGAAACCAAGATTGGGGCCACTGTACCATTGTATCCATCATTTCCATATAACTATGTAACACTGAATGTAAGTTTGTCAATTCATGGCTTTTTAAACAAGATTACCATTTTGAATAATATAGGGGCTGCCCTGAAAGTCTACCCAAAGGCCACCTACCCAGAGGTAGATAAAAAGATTGCAGACACCCTCAAGCATGCACCTGCTCGGCTGAAGAGTAAGAGAAAGGTATGACTGAAAATTACAATAATTATTTTTTAATGGCTCATTGTGTGCTTGTACCAAAAGGTACAGTGGATATAAAAAGTCTACACGCCCCTGTTAAAATGCTAGGTTCTTGTGATGTAAAAGAATGAGACAAAGATAAATTGTGTCAGAACTTTTTCCACCTTTAATGTGACCTATAACGTGAACAATTCAGTTGAAAAACAAACTGAGATCTTTGAGTGAGAAAAATAAAAAAAACTCACAATAACCTGGTTGCATAAGTGTGCACACCCTTAAACTAATACTTTGTTGAAGCAACTTTTGATTTTATTACAGCACTCAGTCTTTTTGGGTAGAAGTCTATTAGCATGGCACATTTGACGTGGCAATATTTGCCCACTCTTCTTTGCAAAAGCGCTCCAAGTCTGTCAGATTGCGAGGATATCTCCTGTGCACAGCCATCTTCAGATCACCCCACAGATGTTCAGTTGGATTCAGGTCTGGGCTCTGGCTGAGCCATTCCAAAACGTTAATCTTCTGGTGAAGCCATGCTTTTGTGGATTTGGATGTGTGCTTTGGGACGTTGTCGTGCTGAAAGGTGAACTTCCTCTTCAGCTTTCTAACAGACGCCTGAATGTTTTGTGCCAAAATTGCCTGGTATTTGGAACTCTTCATAATTCCCACCACCCTGACTAAGGCCCCGGTTCCAGCTGAAGAAAAACAGCCCCAAAGCATGATGCTTCCACCACCATGCTTCACTGTGGGTATGGTGTTCTTTGGGTGATTTGCTGTGTTGTTTTTGCGCCAAACATACCTTTTGAAATTATGGCCAAAAAGTTCAACCTTGGTTTCATCCGACCATAACACATTTTCCCACATGCTTTTGGAGGACTTGATGTTTGCTTTTGCAAACTTCAGCCGGGATTGGATGTTTTTCTTTATAAGAAAAGGCTTCCGTCTTGCCACCCTACCCCATAGCCCATTCATATGAAGAATACGGGAGATTGTTGTCACATGTAGCACACAGCCAGTACTTGCCAGGTATTCCTGCAGTTCCTTTAATGTTGCTGTAGGCCTCTTGGAAGCCTCCCTGACCAGTTTTCTTCTCGTCTTTTCATCAATTTTGGAGGGACGTCCAGTTCTTGGTAATGTCTCTGTTGTGCCATATTTTTTCCACTTGATAACGACTGTCTTCACTGCGTTCCATGGTATATCTAATGCTTTGGAAATTCTTTTGTACCCTTCTCCTGACTGATATCTTTCAACAATGAGATCCCTCTGATGCTTTGGAAGCTCTCTGTGGACCATGGCTTTTGCTCTGAGATGCAACTAAGAAAATGTCAGGAAAATCCTACTAGAACAGCTGCACTTATTTGTGATTAATCAGAGTCACTTTAAATGATGGCAGGTCTGTAATGACTTCTATTTAACATGAGTTTGAATGTGATTGGTTAATCCTGAACACAGCCACATCCCCAGTTATAAGAGGGTGTGCACACTTATGCAGCCAGGTTATTGTGAGGTTTTTATTTTTCATTTTTTCCCCTCGAAGATTTCAGGTTGTTTTTCAATTGAATTTTTCACATTATAGGTCACATTAAAAGTGGAAAAGTTCTGACATGATTTATCTTTGTCTCATTCTTTTACATCACAAAAAACTGGCATTTTCACAGGGGTGTGTAGACTTTTTATACCCACTGTATGTTCTAAAGCCGTGGTCAGAAACCTATATTATTGTCTTTTTTGAGAATTGCATTACTCATGCTTACAGTCACTTCACACAAATGCTTGTGACTCACTTGCTGGAGGCTATTGACAGGATGCTAAACAAAGAAGCGTTTATTGTTGGGGAACAGGTCATATCAGGGAAGTAGCCTTTCTGTATGAACGTCTTAATTTACTTAAAATTATCATTGATCATCATGAAGAGCGAAATCACCCAAAGGACCAAAAAGCAAGGTGATATATTCTTGCTTTTATAAATCAGAAAAAGTTGTAGTTCATTATTTCCTAATGAAAACTCAACCAAATAGCTCATTTTATTTTTGTAGGATATGTTGGGGCTGGAGTTTGTGAGTAACTCATCAGTGAAGCTTACCAAGTTGCAATGATGGGATATTTATTTCTCCTAATTTATATGCTCGTGGATTTCGGTCAAAATTAAGTAGTGCCACATGCTCTGTAGTTACAGAAGAAATTCGGAATCAGCGTGGAAGACTGCAATACACAATCACGAAGCCGGCGTGCAACTCAACCTCCCCCCCTGAATGTTTGTTTTTTCTGGTTTCCAGGAGCAGATGGAGCAAGATGTCGAGCAGGAGGACACAGATGAAGAACCAGCACCTGAATAAATTAGACTTTTTTAGTAGTACCAACTTTAGTGTGGTAGGATAAGGTATTTTAGGTATTGTTTAAATAAATTGCTCAAGCAGTACCAACAAGTTCAACGATTCAAGTATTTATTCACTGAGGTCAGGGGAGGTTCCAATACATTGTATACCAAACCATACATGCATAGGACTCCAAATCAGTAGCTATAGTTTAACATCCATTCTCATACCATTTATAGACATTTATTATAACATGATTGGTTCAAAACATTTTGTATACTCTGATGATTGTCACACCAAAAGAGTAAAAGATTAGGAATAGAATTTCCATCATCACAGTACTACCTTTTAGTATGTTAAGCATTTAACATTTTTTCTCTGTTCATTTCTAAGAATTGTTTTAGGTCTACAGTTAAAGTATATTTTAACATGTAAAGATCTATTACATGTAAAGACAAATGTGGCTTGTAATATGAAGACTGAGTTTGAGATGTTTGACTTTCGTCAGCTGACACCACAGGTACATACCGAAGACGTTTCACAAGTACGTAACCATGACTTTGTGGAGACTACAAAACCATTGAGGTAACATCCTGGAAAGTAATTGGCAACCTAATTTTAAGTAATCCTCATAACGTTACTTACAGTACCAATAGGGGACGTAATCATGTGCACGTTCAGGCAACTTTTATAACGTTACTAAATAACGTCATTAGGCCTTTCAGAGGCCCCCACATTTCTACGTCCTGAATAGACTTGGGACGTAACTTTCGTCAGCTGACACCACAGGTACGTACACACGACGTTTCACAAGTACGTAACCTTGACTTCCTGGAGACTAAAATAACATTGAGGTGACGTCCTTGAACGTCATTTTGTTAGCTGGGAATAATATAATTGAGGATCCAATAGGACCAAACTCAATCGGCTGTAACAGATCAGGCGTGTACAATGAAGTGCTTGGTACTAATGTACTAAAAGCTTTACTTTCCTATACAAAAGAAACAGTGGCATAGGCCAACACTAGCAAGCAAGTTTATATAGACAATTCATACATTTTCACAATTCATACACAATTCAATGTGCTTTACAAAGAAAAAGAAAAAATATGAAAATACAGTAGTATAAACACAAATACTCAAATGAAAAGATAATAATAAAACAGAATAAGAAAATAGAATAAAAACATAGGCTATATTTTTAAGATGATAGAATGCTGTTTTGGTGACCGCTTTGATATGACTGTTAAATGTGAGGTCTGAGGCTATCAGAACACCAAGATTACGCACTTGGTCCCTGGTTTTTAGGGCCCGAGAATCCAGCTCTTTACTAATACTAGTTCTTTAATTTTTGTTGCCAAACACAATAATCTCTGTTTTATCTTGGTTTAATTGTAGACAATTTTGGTTCATCCAGGTATTTATGTGCTCTATACAGTGACACAGTGAGTCTATTGAGCTGTTGTCATACGGTTCGAGAGCCATATATATTTGAGTATCATTGGCATAGCTATGGTAGTTAATGTTGTTGTTCTGTAGAATTTGGCCCAGAGGTAGCATATAGAGATTGAACAGAAGCGGTCTGAGAACTGATCCCTGGGCAACTCCGCATGTCATTGTGACCCTATCAGATTCATGATTACCAATGGTGACAAAGTAACTCCGGCCATCTAGATAAGATCTGAACCAATTAAGGACTGTCCAGGAGAGTCCTACCCAATTTTCCAGCCTATCTATAATTGTTCTATGATCTACAGTGTCAAATGCTGCACTGAGATCTAATAGAACCAGAACTGTTATTTTATCTGAATCAGTATTCAGCCGTATATCATTTAAAACTTTTATCAGGGCCATTTCAGTACTGTGGTGAGGTCGGAAGCATGACTGAAATGTGTCTAAGAGACCGCTTGAGTTGATTGAAGACAACCTTCTCATTGATCTTTGCTATAAAAGGGATATTTGATACATGTCTATAGTTGTTAAGTATAGATGCATCCAGTGTTCTCTTTTTTTAATAGGGGCTTAATGGAAGCTGGTTTTAGAGACGTTGGAAAAATGCCTGATTGCAGAGAGCAATTAACAATTTGCTGTAGGTCCATTGTTATAGAGTTAAAAATTGTTTTAAACAAGTCTGATGACAGTGTGTCGAGACAATATGCGGAAGCTTTAAGATGTCGAACTGTTTCTTATAGGGATTTTTGATCAATTGTATTAAGTTGCGACTTAATAACCAAGTTATGTCTTGGTGGTCGTAGTGACGGTACAGTGTCCTTGTTAGACTTTGTAGTTCTGATGGTCCGTCTAATACTTTAAATTTTTTCACTGAAGAAACATGCAAATTCATTACATTTCACAGTGGACATGAGTTCTGATGCTATCTGCTTTAGGGGGTTTGTAAGCTTGCAACATGATCCTTTACATTCAATATTTTGGCATTAAAATTATCCAGGAGTACATCGACTGACTCAGCACCTGTTGTTGGAGAGATGACCATGGCTTCCATAAACTGAGCATTGGTACTCTATTAATGTACCTTTTCTTAACAGAAACAGAGTTTACTGGAACATCTGGGGTGATCAGTGATTCAAAAAATTAAATAACAAGAAGAACAAACACAATCAGAAGTTCATTATTAAATGGCACATCACACTCGACAATGTCAGTAATCGACATAACACATTTAGCTTATCAAAATACAACAACAGCCCATGATAACATAATCCAAACATACCTCGATCCAGATAACCAGAATACTTCCAAAAGCAATAACACGCATACAAATGCCAGTCCCGAGAAACTCCAAAATTGTCCCTATGATCGATAATCACATAACGTACATTACAAACAAATCACATTACATACATTGGACATATTACTGACAATGAATGCATTATTAAAAACACGCATCATTTGTTAGCAAGCCACTGTTGTAAAGAGCTTTACTTACAAACATTCCAGGGACACCTCACCAAGCACCTGCCAGCTCAGAGACGCTGCCACATTGAAGGCGGGCTGGACCTTATAATGTGTCAGTCTATTACCACCAGTACTGTAATGACAGGTATAAACATACACCGGTTACAGACATCCCGCAGCAAGGACCGTGGCGGGAAGCCTTTTTTGAATAGCTAGCAGTGGAGCGCTTCCGCTTTCAACAATGGCATGCTGCTTGTGTGTGTGTGTGGGGTGGGTAAGTCAGCATGTTTCATGTGGTGTGATCGGAGGGCCAATTAGCTAACTGAAGTCAAACTAGCTAGCTAGCATGTAACGTAACAACATCTAAGGTTTATTAAACTTTCTTTCGTGACGTTTAAATTTTTCGATGTAGTGCTTTAGATTTCTTGTTTAGATTCATACTTAGCCCTGTTGTTTTTTTACGCACAATGGCTGAAGGAGGAGAATAAATCTGTTTGGTGTCGGATTTACTGGCAAAGCCTTTCTCGAAAAGGACCTTTCATGAAAAGCTGTAAATTGTTAGTAAGGGTCGACTAACCCCATAGCTAGCAACCCTGTCCCAGTCAGGGAAAGGATTTGTGCTGCACTTTAAATCGAGCAACTATGAAAAGTACACCTGGCTTACAGTACAGTGTCGAAGGAACGTTGTTGTGAGTTTGTTCTTGTTTCTTTGGTAATCACATTGAATTGGGCTTCGCGATGTCTGTTTGTGATGCAGTATCCTGTCATACTGCATGATGGTACAGTACTGTACATCCTTGATGGTTTCAGTCACCATGTATTCATGTTTCTGTAATTAGTGTACACTAAGTGCACATTTATTAGGCAAATCGTATTCCTCAAGATTTATTTTATTGTTGAACAAACACAATGCTCTCAGTCAGTCCAAATATCATTGAACCTCAAACCTGAATGTTTTACAAAGAAAAAATGAGTTTTGATCTTTCTCAGGGGAATACATAAGTGTGCACAACATTAGGCAACTAAATTACAAAAATAATTTCTCCAACTCATTTGTTTATTCTCAATTTTTAGAGTAAGTGCAAAAAATAAGTAACACAAAAAGAAAATTAAATAACATTTCTGTCCTTTCAAAAATATTCAGTGACCGATATAGCCACCCTTCTTTTCAATAACTGCCATGAGCCTTCCATCCATGCAGTCTGTCAGTTTCTTGATCTGTTCACGATCAACTTTCGCTGAAGCAGCAACCACAGCCTCCCAAATGCTGTTCAAAGAGGTGTATTGTCTTCCCTGACTGTAAATCTCACATTTGAGAAGGGTCTACAAGTTCTCAATAGGATTTAAGTCAGGTAAGGAAGGGGACCAGGTCATTATTCGGGCATCTTTGAGGCCCTTTCTTGCTAGTCAAGCAGTGGAGTACTTGGGTTCATGTGATGGAGCATTGTCCTTCATAAAGAACATGACCTTCTTGAATGCTGAGGACTTCTTCCTGTACCACTGCTTGAAGAAAGTATCTTCCAGAAACTGGCAGTAGGTATGGGAGTTAAGTATCAGTCCATCTTCAACCCGAAAAGGTCCAACTACCTCATCCTTAATGACAGCAGCCCATACCAGTTCCCCTCCTCCACCTTGCTGGCGCCTGATTTGAAGTGGTGCCCTGTGTCCATTAGTTACGGCCACAGGCCCATCCATCTGGTCCATCAAGAGTCATTCTCATTTCATCTGTCCATAAAACATTTGAAAAATCTGTCTTCAGGTATTTCCTTGCCCAATCTATACGCTTCAGCGTGTGAATCTTATTCAGTGGTGGTTGTGTTTCAGCCTTCTTGACCTTGGCCATGTCTCTGAGCACTTGACACCTTGTACTTCTGGACACTCCAGGTAGGTTGCAGTTCTAGAATATGGTGGCACTGGAGGATAATGGGTTCCTGGTAGCTTCACGTTTAATTCTTCTCAAGTCTTTTGCAGTTATTTTGTGTTTTTTCTTCTCCATGCATTTTTGGCACCCCAGTTGACTATTCGCAACAAAACGTTTGAGTGTCCGGTGGTCACGCCTCAATAGTTTAGCCATTTCAAGAGTGTTGCAAAAGTGTCTGAAAGGCATTTTACAATTTATGACTATTCAGAGTCAGTTCAATCTCTTTTTTGGCCCATTTTACCTGAGGTCATGAAGCTGCTTAATAATTATGCACACCTTGATATAAGGTGTTATTCACTGTTGCAACACCCTCCCTCATTACACAAATACATATCACCTGTAAATGATTCAGTCCAATGAGCATTCGAGTTTATATGGTTTGGAGTTGTAAAATGTGCACAGAAATAATAATACGATCAGAATACTCACTTGACTAATAATTGTGCATGCAGTGTATTCGTGTTAAATCACTATTCTACTCGATAAAGGTTACTGTCACTCTGAATATGGGGTGGATACATCGAATGACAATAGCCAATAGCCCTAGTGTCATGGTGAGATTATTCAAAAGCGGTTTAATTGCGGGAGGATAGCACTGAAGGCCTAGGTGTTAAATACAGGGCCCACCACTGCTGCTGACAGTGCTGTTGGCTATTCCGATAATAGGGGGTTCCACTTGCGCTGATTTGAAAAGAACCAGTAGCCGTAAATGTCACAAATAACCATTGGCGCAAACACAGTATGGCAAGCATATAGTCTATAAAATACTGTTCTGGTTTTATAGAGCCTTTACATTTTGGATGCTTCCCAATAGTGTACGTAGCTACATTCCCTACGGTAATTAGTTATCTTGCCTTGACCTGCAAATGCGATCAGAGTTATTTAGTGAGCACTAAGCTACAAAGAATGTGTAACAACTGTAGTTAGTAAAAGCTTTTGAATTTGATTGACAGCTGTGTATTTTGCTATTATATAGCCTTAGCCATGCGTGCCAAAATTTTCCGTCCAAGTTACTAATTAATATTGGTAACAGGATAAAATTGCTCCCCACATGGAAATCAATTGCCCGTCCAACACGTTTGTTCTGGCATCGGGTCTGCTTCTATTTCTTATCAGCATTTCAGTACCTGAAAATTACTATACCAGGAGCAAACCGACTGTTGCTTTAGTAGGTTTTTCCGGATTACAATTCATGACCTACAATTCACTTTCTGTAGCATTATCCTAAGCTCATTCACTGCTTTGGTTTTCAACTTGAATTCTGGACAATTAGATTTTTTGAAAAAACATATTTTTTAAGAAAGTTATTGGGAATGACAATAATTTAAAAAAATATATTACTGAACTTGCTGAGCCACAAGACATCAACTTATTTTGGTCTAATATCGTTACATGCCCAGCATTTTCAAAACACTGTTTGAAACTGGGAACATGTCTATTTTCTCCCCTGACCTTCTGGATGGAAATGTGAGACTGGCCATTTGGAGGAAAAATGGAAATGTCTCAGTATTAACGTGTTTTTACATGGATCAACATATTGTGCAGAATTTATTCTGTCTGTTGGTCACAAAAGCAGACTTCCTAAATTCCTGGCAAAAATAACTAAGAACTTTATTGTGGCAAACGAAGTGTCCTTTATTAGGGAAATTTACACAGTATTCTGCCTGGAGCACTTAAGGAGTTATTTACACCCACAGAGCTCCTGATTACGGAACTACATAATCTGAATGACCACAATCTGCTGTCCCCTTACCTGATTAGGGGGAAACTTCTGGTGATTTTAAGGACAGTTTTATTACATTAAGGTGCATGTATGATGTCTTTGAGAAATGTAATTGGGCAACTTAAGCACAATCTGCATGCCTTAGGCTATTGTAGAATATAACTTAATACGATAATGAAATAATGATGCACATGAGCAATAGGCTCATCCTTGTTAATGGTGGCTTTGCTCTCTTCTCAGGCTCTCTGTCAGTTAACCAACACAAGTGTGAGTGTATGTACGCACACTCAACTTCTACTCTTCTTCCTCTGTTTTGCATACACACACACTTGTTGTTTATGTTAATATTTAAAATTGTAGTATTTTGTCTTCAGCATGTCTAATGATAATAAAAAAAAAATTCCATCCACCACAATGCTGATCCGGATCAAAGTTGTGGTCAAGGGAAATTGACATCAATCCCTCGATCCTGTATCAGAAATTGTGGATGAACTGCTTGAAGCAGTGAATAATACCTTAGGATTACAAGAAGACTTTCTAATTCAATAAGAAAAAAACAGCTTTTGACAAGAAACTGTGCAACTTGACAGAAATGGAGTATCTACCAAAAGAGGCTGCGACTCTCAAAATCATTTTCACAACAGTCAGTGAATCATCTTTTTGGTTCTACATATCAAGACTCTCAGCCAGTAAAAGCTCACCAAGCAGATCCGATCCATGGCCTGAGGTTTTCATTATTCACACTTTCTCAGATGTGGAATGCAAACCAAAAAATGGGACCTGAAGCATATGAGAAGGATGGAAGACTCCTGGCCATCTTCAAAGGCCTGAAAACGGATATCCATGACCAAGTGATGCCATCTGCATATTACCCAGAGCCTATTCACGTAAAGAACATTATGACATTGTAACCACGGAAAGAGACAGGTTCTGGTCAGGTATGGCATGCCTGGAAGATCAGCCTGAAGTTCAAATTGTAAATTTATAAACAGAGTTTAGTTTAGACAGAGCAGGGGCACTCAGGTCACTGCAAATGAGGAAAAAGAGTGGGAGTGTAACCAACAACAAAAGGAGGTTCAAAAAGCAAAAAAAATCCACTATCTCCCTGACCTCCCCCATGGAGCAAGTGTATCCAGCCTGGAAAATTTGAATCACGTAATGAGCCATGAGATGACGAGGAAGACCAGGTCACTTATGGCCAGCATATAATCCCTACGCAAAAAAATAAATCATTAATGAACAGACTCTTATCCTGTATGTCAAGAAGAGACAACTCAGTCTGTATGTGTCTTGTACATTTGTCTGTCTCCATGCATAAACACACACACACACCTTTTGTCTCCTTTGCTACGTCTGTCAGTTGTCCACACAGACAATATTCACATTTGCTTGTAATCATGCAGATTTTGCATTTGCAATCTAATTCTGTTTTCTGTGCTGCCTTTCTGTCCTCTAGGCCAATGAACCATGGGATGAGGTGGGGTGGATGTCGGAATACTTATATTGGTTAACAGTGGACTTGACAACCTGATGCCTCACAATCTCTTTGATGTGACTATCATCCTGGAGCATTGCATTGAATTTCATGGTCTAAGGGACATTCCAAAAGCATTTGTTTCCTGATGGGTTTCCTCTACTTATTTTCCATAGAGTATGTTATGCCAATGATGTACATCTTTGAACTCTTACTGAAGCTCTTAATGATGATTGGTGGTGAATAATGCACTTCTAGGGTCCGTGGGCTGAGAATCTAGCTGCTCCAATACCATGTAGGCTACACATTGCTTTCCGGTCTGAACTTCACAGGATTTGACCCGTCCATTGGAAAAGGGAATGTTTTCAATGTTGATTGCTAGCCAAGAGAGCAGAGTTAGTTTTTTCTTTCTGATCATAATGAAATGGTCATGGGTACACTCTCGCTAGCAGTACTGTGATAGCACATCAGGGCATGCTGGCGCTATAGACGGCCAAGAGGTTAATCCAAACACACCTCCAGCCAAGGGGGGACAAACGCCAGGTCTGAGTCTAGACAGAGTAAGGTTGTTGGTAGCAACGTCGACCCATCGTCATCACTCCACAGTAGAGATAAAAACATTCGGTAACACTTTTCGATAAGGATACATGAACTACCATTAACGAATACAGTAGTTAACATGGACGAATGATGAACAAAGACATAAAAAAATGTTTAATAATGATAACCCTTACTTTATTAATGATTTACAATTGCATTAACAGTGTGTACTGTTGTTCATGTTGACACAGGACAAAAACCCATGTCGTTTTTTGCAGGAACACGCAGTTTGTAATGTTATTTGTTAATGTAGATCAGGGATGGGCAACTGGGACGGTGGTGGAGGCCACAGAATTTATGTACTTGTCATCCGGGGCCGCAGATTAATAACACGGCAGCAAATGCGCTGAATCCCGGGAGAGATGAGCAGAGCGGGAAAACGGCACGTTGATCAATATTTTTAAATTGCTGTGATATACGTTAACTAGCATCAGACCTAGTGTACTTTTAATGCATTTGTTAATGATTACATACAATACATGGACGTGTGTGTTCCAAGTTAAACGTGTTAACCCTTTGAACGATATAGGTTTATATATATATGGTTGTTTTCACTACTTTGATATTTTGGCTTGTACAGAGACTTCTGTAATAGTTATCACCAAGTGTTTAATGGCTCAAACATCAGCACACTCTCAGCTACACTTAGAAAGACATCACAACAGCTTTCTGAGTCCCTGAAATTACTGTTTTATATGTAAACATGCAAAAAATGATTTCAAGTCTATTTCAAGTTTTTTTTCCAGCATAGAATTTGGTTCCAATACTAACTTTACAACAAATTTAATTTCAAACATGATATATTGTTTTCTATTTTATTTGTGTATATATCCTTAATATTCTAAATTCATCTGAGGGCCGCACAAAGAAGGGGTGGGGGCCACATGCAGCCCGCGGGCCGCCAGTTGCTCATTCCTGATGTAGAAACAGGACATCCATTCATGTAGCTAGTTGTTTGCATGCACAATAGGTTAGGTAATATAAACTATTTATAAGAATCACATTTTTGAATACATTATTAATAAGGTACGCAAGATAATGATAGTTTAACATCATTCATTTATATTAACTAATGCTGAGGTATCAGTTCTAAACTCAGGGAGACACAAAAATAATTAACTAATGGTGAAGTATCAGTTATTAATAGTTTAAAGCTTCCAATGGGTCAATAGTTAGTGGTTGTTTATGTAGGATAATTCCTCACTTTACTTAAGAAGACACAAAATAATTACCTAATAGTGAGGTATCAGTTAGTAATGGATTACAGCTATACTAATGGGTCATTAGTTAGTAATTGTTTAAGTGGGAAAATTAATCACACAAAATAATTACCTAATAATAATTACCTAATAGTGAGGTAGTTATTAATGGTTTGTAGCTACTGTACCAGTAGGTCAGTTGGTAGTCATTGTTAATGTAGGATAATTCCTCACTTTACTTACGGGGACACAACATATTAAACTAATGGTGAACTATCAGTTATTAATGGTTAATATCTACCAATGGGTCATTAGTTTGTCATTGTTAAGGTAAGATTATTCATCACTTTACTTAAGGGACACAAATTAATTATCTTATAGTGAGGTATCAGTTATTAATGCTTTATTCCAGCTCAATGGTTACTCAGCAGGCCAAAAGAGTATGAACTAATGTTTGGGTAATAGTTAGACTACTAGTGATAGCACATTATCCTCCCTTCAAGAATGACAGGATTATCTCAAAGTGTATAAAGACAATTTTAAGACAACAGCTATGGACACATGGACATGATGAAGGAAGAGATGAGTAATGCCTTTTCAGTGGAAGTGAAAACATGCAAGTCATATGCAAGAAATAAACAGGAACATCAATCAATCCGTGAATCAAATTTAATTTTGTCAAATCCTTTTTACATAAGAAGTTTTCACCAAGGTCTTATACAGCAGTAATTTTGGACCTTTGCAAAATACTTTCATGTTCATCTAGAATAGAAAAATCTAGTAAAAGGATGAGACAATTGCAAATAACCTTCGTGTTAACACAAATAGGACACAGCTGAGCAAGCTAGCAAAATGCTAACTGAAACTAAAAACACTTGACTAGAGCCAGAATCCAGCTAACTGAAGCCAGCTAATAACCAACCGAAGCAAGCTAACAGTGCAATAATTGCAAAGTTCCTAAACAATACAGTTACAAAATTTTATTATATTAATCCTAGGGATATTGTGGAGTGTTGTTTCCAAAAATAAAAATGTTCAGGATACAGTACAGTAACAAATTTCTTTTTTTTTTCAAAGGAATGCATCACCATCATGGCATTTTACATTCAACATGGGTTTTCTGTCTAGTAAATAGTTACAAATTGCTATGCTTTTCCAACTTTCTACATACATTCTAACAGACAAGTTATCAAATTGTATCGACATTTCCAGTGTGCTTTTGCACTTTACTGACCTGGAAAACATGATAAATGAGCAGAAAGAAAACATGGCTTTTCCTTCTAAAGCCTCGATCATACCTGCAGCGTCAATGCGCTGTGAAACACCGGAAGTTAATTAATTTCAAATGGAGCAGCATTGCAGTGCAGTAGCAGTTGCAGAACGTTTGGTCTATGTGTTGGATTTATCCAACGTATGCCTCAAATTGTATGCGTGGAAGCAGGGCGGAAGTAGTAGCGAACAGTGAATGTCTAACTTTTTTTGCACTAATAGCAAACTTTTTCTTATAAAAATGTTAACAAATTAAGAGACCACTGCACCTTTTTCTTTCCTTTCCAAAAAAGTTGCAAAGGAAAGTTTTAAGTGAGGAACAGAAGCGTTCAGTTTGCAGTGGTTTCTTAATTTTAACCCATCTGTTCCTCACTCAAAACCTTCCTTTTCAACTTTTTTGGAAAGGAAAGAAAAAGGTGCAGTGGTCTCTTAATTTTTTACGAAGCTGTATATATTGTTTTTGATACTTCACTAATTACAACATTAGTAGTACATATGTGACAGAATTCGGGAAATAGGTCCTATCGCAAAATTTGAGTTTGGATTTTTATTGCATTTTATAAAGGTCCTGACTCAGAGCTTTGTAATGGTATATTATGTAGTACTTTTTGATAAAGTTATGGAAAAGGTATGCTGCTTTAAAAGTTGATAATCTGCTCTACTTAGTTCTGAGAAAAGAAGCCTTGAAAGATTCACACTTGCCAGAGAGCTGGTCTTTGTTTACGCTCATTCAACGTAGTTCACACCCTCTTAGGCCTTAACCCCACCCAGCAATTTAGTTATATTCAAATGAGTTTTCAAAGTTTGAGTGCAGGTGGACAGCCACTGAGCAGTTTAGCAGTCTTACAGTTCGGATGGACTGGGTTGTCTGAATGACCGGTCAATCGGCTAGCTTATCAAACTGACTTGCTCTCTTTTGTGAAGACAATGCAAACATAATAGCTAGGCATAATCACACACACCTGGGCGAATGACTGGTCAGTCAGGTAGCTTATCAAACTAACTTGCTCACTTGTGAAGACAATGCAAACATAATAGCTAGGCATAATCACACACACCTGGATGAATGACCGGCCAATAAGGTAGCTTATTATCAAGCTAACAGACTTGCTCACTTTTGTGAGGAAAATCTAGTTACCCAACAAACAAGCTAGAAACCAGGAAATGTTAGCTAGCTGGTAAGTTAATGTTGTTACCTAGCTAGTTAACTTTAATAGTTACGTCACTAGCTAGAGTATAGCTAGATAACAAGCAATACAAAGGACTTTGACAACTTTCTGAAAAATAATTATGTAGCTAGTCAGCGAACTTTGGACTCACCCATATACATGTAGGAATGTTTCGTGGCACACGGAAAATCCCTTGATTACATACGAAGTCATTTGCCATTTGCGTTTGGTCTGTTGACTTTGTTTACTACGCTGTGTGTTTTCACTACAGGTCACACTCAAAGTGTTCAATACTCCAAGAATCTGTGCATCTTTCATTGTCTCTGTCATGGATGCCATCTTTGCCCTTGGTAAATGTAATCCATGGACAGTTGTTTTATACTAGACGAGCCAGTGTTTTTTTTTCGTCCATTGCCGCATTTGCAATCAAATGCCTGAATTTTGTCCATTTCCTTCTCATACACTGCTTGCACAGGACATTCCACATTACACACGGTCAACTTCATCTGTGACAATAACACTGTACATCTCAGTTCCTTCATCATCACTTTCATCAGAAGAATCTGCAATCTCTTGTTCTCTAACAACGTTTTGAACAGTATCTAAGTCTGGTATTTCCTCATTGTTGTCTGATTCATCTTCTGAGTCAGAGAGGGTCATGGCATCATTGTCCTCCAGAAAGTATTCTCTCACAACTTGTTCCCACTCAGATTTGTTGACAACATCAGCTAAATTCAGGGCAGTGATATGGTTGAGAGCTCTAGCAACGCGTTCGCACTTGTCCATGTTTGAAATTCCCGGGATCACAATGATACTGACCAAGTTGTACCACGCGTTATGACAAAAGCCGGTGACTTGATAGACCAATCAGAACACAGTATGGCAGCATGTCCAGCCCCTTCATTATCTCAACCAATCATGTCTAGCTGGAAAAGTCCTGTATTTTCCTGGTTAAACAAGGGTTTGAGTTTTAAATTTTATTCGTATTTACACTTCGCATACTAGTTTGTTATTAAGTCACATTAAAGTTCACATCTTCAAGAAGGCATTTCTGCAAAAAAGACAAAATCTTACAAACGGCTCTCCTGAAAAGTAGTGACATGCGACTTAAGCCCAGTTTCCCGAATTCTGTCACATATTTCAGAAAATGTATTGTGCAAGCTTATCACGTTTGACAACCTATAATATAATCCCCCTCTAAACTAAGCTTGGAGTGTCAGGTCCTGGCTGGGGGCCTCTAGGCATATATATGCATCTGGGGGCCACAGTCAGGGCCTGACTGCAGAGGTGCCTCTAGGCATCTCTGCGTTACTGTTTTCGGTTCTCCCAAATTAGAGACAGCTGCGTCTTGTTGTCTCTGATTGGGGACCCTATTTAAGTTGTTCTGTTTGCCTTTCAGTTTGTCGATGGTTCATCTAGAAATGGAGTGTGAGGCCAAGTGATCTGACCCTGGCATCGGTCTGCCATGTGAGTGGTCAGGAAGATTTGGAACAAATTTGACCAGTGTGGTTGTAGCAAACCTTCTTGAACATGTTGCTGTAACATGTTGCTGTAACACAGTTGTCTGTATCCAGTCAGTAATGTGATTTATCATCAGAAAAGCGTTTGTGATGTTGCGATCTGTTGAACGTATAACTGCAAAACAACAATTATGGTGGTTCAACAGTTCATCGGACCGTCATCCACTGGGTATTGTTCCGTCAACTCCCAACAATGAAGACAATAGATCAATCCTGAAAACTTGTGGATCTCAGAAGTTCCATCATTAGTGTGAAGCTTACACCCTGTTAAGACAAGTTTGCATAATAGTCTATGGTGGAACTGGATTTGGACCCGTTTTAGATTAATTCCAAATAGTCAATGAATTACATCTGTTAACCATAAACATTCCAATGACAGCCTACTAGAATAGAAATTAAGTACATAGGTATACATGTCTATAATAAATAATTTGCACATACAAAACATTGTATGTGCAAATAGACATAGAATTGACATTTTTCGGTTCCTTCATCTATGTCAAATTTTCTTTTCCATCCAGAACTGACTTGGTTGATGTTTGATTCCTTGTGCTATATTCATGCCCGATAGCAACTAGCAGTGGAATAAGATTGTCAGACTTGACTTTGCTTAGCCAAATCAGAAATGGTTAGATCTATTCTATTTAACCATTAAAATGTTAGACCTTACATCAAACAAAACAATATTCAAATAAACAAATTAAAAACAAATCCTGTGAATGGAAGTTAGAAAACATAACAGAGGCTAATACTCCGTTGTAACTATGCAAACAGGAAAAACACAATTTTTCATTCAACTCCTTATAAGTACCAATTTGATTCGCTTTGAACTCTCAGTTCAGCTCTTTCCAATCATAATCAATTATCTTATCATATACATTCCCCCCTGCTTTCAATTCATTAAGTCAATTGAAAAGTGACACCATGAGGGAAAACAGAATCACGGTGAATACGGCCACAGGAGGCGCCATCCTGCACTGGCCATCATTTTGGGATGGACAAGAAAAAAAGAAAATTGGTAATAGGGATGGATCCAGAATCCATTCGATAAGGAGTTGAATACTATATTTATCAAAAAACAAAGTGGAAATGTTAAAATCACAAACATTCACAAACACAGTCAAAGACATCTATGTGCAATACGGTCGCTTGTGCAAAGGAATTATAAACCATATAACTTATTGCCAAATTTGTCTTTCATAGCTAAACAGCTCTCAAATTTGACTTTCCCTCAGTACCTTCCCACAGGTCTGTGAAATTTGCTATCATGCATTCATAAACTCCTGTAGTTTCTTGGCACATACCTAACTAAATTGGTTTGCCCCCTAGGGGATAAACTGCTCAAATAAATTGTAGATTGTAAAAACTCCAGCCCATGTTGCAGCGGTTTACCTGCTGCACCCACCAGGGTGAATGTATTAGCATATCTACAGCACCCACATTTTTTGCATTTTCACAGGCAATAGCCAAACTACCTTGTGGCAAACAGTGTCTTGATTAACCTCCTAAATTTTAGGGAAATTATCCAACTTTGATTAATTTTTATTCCAAACAGTGGTGGTCAGCCAAACCCTAAATCACAACTTTTATGCATATTTTGAACATGTCTGTGGCTCTATTGACATTAAGATTGTTCTATTATCAACAATGGGGAATGACTTTAGGTCTTTACCCTTACTTCAGTTGGTTTCAAAACCATAAATTTCAACATTAAAGCTATTGAGAGGAAAATCTATTTAGCATTCATTTAATGTTTGATTATCCCAAAACTGAATATGCTTGTGTTGGGTAAATTACCACAGGTGAGACCAGTCTGAACACAAATTTAACCCTTAGCAATAGGCTACCCTGATTTTATGGGAAAGGCTGAGGTCATCCTAGGGGGTCTGCCCCCTCTTCCTGGAGCCCATGGCTTTACCCACTTATGGTGATCCAGAAAAAAAGACCAAATGCATTGTTTAATGTATATGAAATTTAGGTTTCCAAACATTAAAATCTGACATGGTCCTCAGACTGTAGCAAGATACATTATTCTTTCAACTTAGCCGATATCCTTCATTAACTGAAGGTTCAGATTTATTGTCCTACCCATCTAATATTGTTGCAGTTTATAGAAGTGTGCATGTCATTTCTACACAGCAACTCAACATTAGAGTGGAAATAAAGAAAACTCTTAAGAATGGCGATGTTGACAGAAAACAGATGTATAATGTCACTAAAATCAAGGTACATCAATGAGTAATCCCAAGGACACTCAATCTAGACCTTAAACACTGAATCAACCCTTTTAGAATTTAAACTCCATCAACGAGTATCAGGCGTTGGTTTTAAAACACAAGTATTATCTCAGTTATCATTGGTATACACAAATAAAGAGAAACTACATTATTTAACCAAACTCAGTTAAGCATTTATGATAGGACGTGTAATTTTATTGTGGGGAGTAAACTCACTTTAGCTGTTTTACCCTCTTTTATAGGCTGTTGACTATTTTGGATTCAAATTCAGTCCTCATGGGGCACAGCGTGTCTTTCTTAACTTTAAAGACTATTACCATGTGGATTCTTCATTCTACCACTTATACAAGGAGAGAGAAAACAATATTTTAACCTTTTGTAAGAAAACCATGAGACTATATTTTACCAGATTAGAATATCATCATTGTATAAATTTCCAATTTATCACTCGGTTTAGATTTACCCATGTGTACTAGCTAACAGCTCAGCATGCGGCAGCAAATTACCATGCGGTGGGCCTGGTACAGGACTAGCCCCCCACCTTAGTGGAGGCTCAAAATTACATCAAACATGACAAAGCACAACAAAACAGGACATTTCTTGAATGCCTATATGAACATGCTATTTACCATCAAGTTGCTTTTCAAATTAATACCCAATTGGATGAGCATGGTCATTAATTAGGAAAGTGACCAGGTTTCCTTGATAAGTTCCAGCCTTCCTGAATGTACAATACATTTTTGGAAATAAACATTTAATAACTCTGAATCAATGATTATGAAAGCTCACGTCAGTTCCTTGTATGGTCCATGATTCTATGGTCCCACGAAAGAGACACCATCTGGTGACTGCTGTTATTCGGTCAAGTGGACAAACAAAATGCATCTTTGTCCATTCTGATTGTTTCCTTTCCCGCCTTTCAACACTTGTCCTCTCTCGGCCATCTTGACTTTCTTTTGTCATTGCTATTCATATGTACCACAATCTCCATCTGTCCATACACAACTTCCTCTGAATCCATATTGCTTAGCCGGAAAACTTTCTTTTTCTTTCTGTCCATTTCGATATCAGGCATCGTTGTTAATTATTATTTTGTGGCCTAACTAGGTCTTCTCTCTAATTTATCCACCCCTAGAAATTTGCACGATTTTATTCGTGGCCTTGTCAGGGAGTAACTAGGTCTTGTTCAACCACCAAATGCTCTTGCAATCTTGACAGTTCGTTACATGGTGTAACTTTACGACTCACAGCTCATCTGTGTCCAAAACCAAGAACTACTTCGGTTAGCCTGTTAGCAGTTAGCTCAGAAGTTCAGGCGAAACAGTAGATCTTCAGTAGAATCGATAAGATTATCCATCCAGGTCATGGCACCATGCTGTTAGAAATCAGCCGTTCATTTAGTGGTGAAATAATGATTGCGTACCCGGTCGTCAAGGGAGAGAGTAATTCAATTATTTATTGCAGCATTTGATAGTCAGTTGTTCATGATCTTACAGACTCGATCTTACAACTCGATCTTAACAACTCGATCTCAAAGAATCTTCTGGTTGTCCTCTACTTTATAGACATCGCAGGACAGAATACACAACACAGTACTGTAAGCCCATTGGCTAATTACTGTTGTGCTTTGACTGAACGTGACTTCCTGTGTACGGATAAACATATGTTCTGTTGTAAACTAAACATAACAAGCATACATTCATACACTTATACACACCCACAACTTGCTTTTTCAATTGATTCGTTGCAAGGGCAGAAAATCAAATTGCTACTGATAGTAGTTTTAGGTTGAGGACTTCTTCCCTGTGATTCTGGTTAGAAACAGTCATTCATTGCCTGCCCAGGCCCTTCAATATGAACATGTACCAATGCCAATTAAACTCGGGGCGAGGATGGGGCATGTGGAAGAATCCTAGCTAGCTAGTAACTTAGCCTGTCTGCATAGCATTAGCTAACTAGCTATGTAACCAGTACTTAACCATTGTGACAGTTCCGCTGTTACGTGGAACTTGCGATCCAGCAGCAGCCCCATCCACAAAGTGAGTAATGGGCAATCAGGTACAAACTGCAGTAATTGAGGGGTTAATTATATCTCTCTGTCCCCTATAAATTAAGTGCCACTTTGCAGTTCCAGGAGGCGTATTAACAGATTTACATATCCAATGAGTGGTCTCCACGAATATATCGACACAGAGCTTGCTTGATGAGCTGTCAATTTACTCAGTTGAAATGGTGGCTATAATACTTGCTTTATAGTGGGTAGAAGGTGTGACAGCTGCAACAGTGGTAATTTGTTTGGATTCTATGTAGTTTAATATCTGGACTGTCTGATAGGAGTGACTTATTATTAGAGGCCTCGATGCTGTTATGGAGGATTGAGAGATTGGGTATTGTGGTTATTTCTGCTGGCTCCCAGCCTATAGTGGTGTGAGGAGAAATGAAATTGTAGATCAGTTGGCAAAGTGGGCTTTAAAACCAGTTGTACGGGATGTCCATGTTCCTTTGGGTAGAGGGGAAATTAAATGTAAGATTAGAGCTACTATGATACATTTGTGGCAGAGGTTAGACTCTGAGCACAAAGGGTGACAGTTCTATCCCATGCAGAGAACAGTCGCTAGTTTTTGACGTTGTAAAACAGTGCAAGAGCTGGTCTTTGCTCAATTGTGCCTGGGACAATGTTGAATTCATCATTATATTTGATTGATAAGCACATCAATGGCCTATGTATTAAAACAGTGAAGCATGTGTTGCTGAATTGTTTTGCGCATGTGGAAGTGAGAAAAAGCTGAAAAGTAGCATTATCAAGCATGGATAATGTTGGAATGGGTTGATATTTTGGGACCGGGGGAGGGATTGGTGGAGGTAGTTGAGGATCTTTTGTTTTCTGGATAGTACAGGGCATGCTCAACAAAGATTGTTTATTTGTGCATTAGTTATTTCTGTTCATTTTGTTACATTTGTTTTTTAGACCGCTATTATCCAGAAACACCTTGTAGATGCGGGCACTTAATGATTGTAGTCCACCATAATTCTACTGAAAAAGAAGTTTGAGGAGGAAAATGCTGATCGTCCAGGCCAACCATCCATGTTAAAAGAGGTAGGAGAACCCACCCACAGGGAAGATTGCAACTCTCACACATGGATTGCTGTAGAATTAAGCTCCTTCCACTGACTACGTAAACTTGGGCTTTTTGTAATAATCTCAGCCACCCATTTTTCGAGTTCAGGCTAATACATTTTGTTTATGCTCAGTTGAAACCTCAACCACTTGCTATAGCTCTTGCTTGTCCTGTTAAGGAAATTATTATTTCAGTGTTAATTTCCTCACCTGTTTTATTCTTACTTATTCTGAGTTTTTATCAGTATCCTAACATGCTGGACAACAGCTCTAATGTAGTTGGACAACGCTTTTTGACTCTGCCAAGGATTGGAGGATATTAGCCTAAATAAATAATCAGACTGCCTTATCCAGCTAGTCCAGAGTTATAGTGGACTGATGAACTAAAATGACTGAAAAGTTGTCAAAATGAACACTATTTACCTGTATGAGAAATCTGCTTTTGTGCCATATTTTCCTGAGTGTTTTAAGAGGTGAGTATTTTGGGTTAGGAATATTCACTTGTCCTGGGAGCTTACAGTACATGAAATGGACTCAGATAGCATGTGAGTTTCATGTAAAGTTGCATGATTCAAGATGTCTTCTCCTGTCCAGTGGTCATTGTAAATATGTAGTCACTGTTGGTCCTCACCCTGCCGTGCAGTCACTGTATTCAGCAGCTATCTTTCCATTACTCTTTACAGCCATCCAGGTGTGGTAAGGCTTTTTAGTCACCCCCATGATGGGTTGCCCCTGACTCTTAAATCTGCGTCAAGTTTTAAAGGAAAAATGGTCTGCTCCCATCCACTGGAAAGAAAACATGGGTTCTTGCTGGGAGCACTGTTTCACTTTACATGCTGTGTAACATGTTAAATGAAAATTTTAGTTTAGCCAGGTCTATAGCGTCCACTTTCTGTCCCTAAAATGAGTCTTGGTCAAAGGTTGGACGTGGTGTTATCCTTTCTATATGATTAATGGAATTATCCCACCAATTTAATTGTTTGTAGCAATGCCGTGGTGACTGATTGGTCAGTAGTAGAATTCTTGCCCTCTTGCTTTGAGCCTCAATTTACAAACCTAGAAACACAGCTTTTCCACATAGTAAATCTGTAAAGGTCTGTGAGTCCGCAAACAAGCACCTATGCATGTATTGTTGTCTTAAATGCTCTTGTTGTAACTCAGAAAATAAAATATGCTTGCAATTAAAATATACACATTCTAGGTTACAAGATAGCAACTTAACTACTGTAGCAACAGTATAGCTTACAAGCACAAAACAAAAATGTACCAACTCTCAAAAACATGCTTACAAATACTTGCCTTTAAATAATAGCCTTTAGAGTACCACAGACCTCAGTATTAGACTGCAATAAGTCTACAGAGTTTTGACATGTTTAATATTTTAGAGAAGCTAGCCACAATAAGGATTAGCCATAAGTGGAATTAGCATTTTGCCTTCAAATTAAATGTCAGCCATTGAAAGGCAAACAAATATAAACAGTGTAATCATGTCACAAGTTATTGAGGAAAATAATGAATAACTGTATTCAATTATACAGTGAGGGGAAAAAAGTATTTGATCCCCTGCTGATTTTGTACGTTTGCCCACTGACAGAGAAATGATCAGTCTATAATTTTAATGGTAGGTTTATTTGAACAGTGAGAGTGTCACGATTGGAGTAGTGGTGGAGAAGAGGAACCAGGCGCAGGCAGAGCGGCAGTCGATGTGGTATTTTTAATAGAAAATAAACACCGAGCACAAACAACAAAACTGAACACAAAGTAAAGGGCCTGAAGTTAAACAGCAAAACCGAAACACTCACCACTGATGCGGAAACAAACGCAGACAGGGAACAATGACCGACAACTGAGGGGAGCAGAGGAGCAACATTTAAACACCTACTAATGATGGAATTGGGACCTGGTGTGAGTGATAATTAGAGACAAGATACATTACAAGTCTGGGATGTGTTCGTGAACAACAGGAAACCGGGAAAAGCGGGAGATGATGGAGCTGTCCGTCACCTCACCGTCACAGAGAGACAGAATAACAACAAAAAAAATCCAGAAAAACGCATGTCAAAAATTTTATAAATTGATTTGCATTTTAATGAGTGAAATAAGTAATCGACCCCTCTCAATCAGAAAGATTTCTGGACCCCAGGTGTCTTTTATACAGGTAACGACCTGAGATTAGGAGCACACTCTTAAAGGGAGTGCTCCTAATCTAAGTTTGTTACCTGTATAAAAGACACCTGTCCACAGAAGCAATCAATCAATCAGCTTCTAAACTCTCCACCATGGCCAAGACCAAAGAGCTGTCCAAGGATGTCAGGGACAAGATTGTAGACCTACACAAGGCTGGAATGGGCTACAAGACCATCGCCAAGCAGCTTGGTGAGAAGATGACAACAGTTGTTGCAATTATTTGCAAATGGAAGAAACACAAAAGAAATGTCAATCTCCCTCGATCTGGGACTCCATGCAAGATCTCAACTCGTGGAGTTGCAATGATCATGAGAACGGTGAGGGAGGCCCAGAACTACACGGGAGGATCTTGTCAATGATCTCAAGGCAGCTGGGACCATAGTCACCAAGAAAACAATTGGTAATACACTACACCGTGAAGGACTGAAATTCTGCAGCGCCCGCAAGGTCCCCCTGTTTAAGAATGTACCTGTACAGGCCTGTCTGAAGTTTGCCAATGAACATCTGAATGATTCAGATGAGAACTTGGTGAAAGTGTTGTGGTCAGATGAGACCAAAATCGAGCTCAGAAAGTAGGTAGAATGCTACCTACTTTCTGGATTTCTTTATTTTTATTCTGTCTCACACTGTTTAAATAAACCTACCATTAATTATAGACTGATCATTTCTTTGTCAGGGGGCAAACATACAAAATCAGCAGGGGATCATATACTTTTTTCCCTCACTGTACATTTTCAGACAATATCCCAAACTTGTAAAGTATTATCTAGTCTACATGTTGTAGACTAGATAATAAAATACTACATTATAATTCCACTGTTTATATTCATAATTCCACTGTTTATATTCATTAGCATATCTTCCAATAGTGGACCTTTATTTTAAAGTCGAACTGCAAATTCCACTATTGTGGCTAGGTTCACACATGTGGAGCCCGGTCTATAAAGCCGTTGCATCCCATTTTTGGCAAGCAAGGATGTGACTTATTGACATGCTTAATTGTAATTAAAACTCAATATGGGGGACTTCTCGTTTTCAACCAGAAGGAAGAGTTGCTCCTCACTGCAGTTGTAAAAAGTGGAATAAATTCAACTTAATTGAAGAACCGAGATGTTGTAAAGCATTTTGAAGTGACACAGGTACCAGAGGAGTGTTGTGAAATGGCTGCCCTGGGAGCATTGCTCCTGCTTTATGGAAGCACTATTTCACATTCACTGTAATCAGTATGCTGCATGCTGACTGCATCCCCGACCTGCCTATCTAAAGTATATGTGGGTGTGTGTGGGGGGGTGAAGGAATTTGGGTTAACGATGTCGTGTGTTTCTTTGAAGGGTTGTAGATTGGACATTACAGGTGCAAACCTTTCCGCTATGCAGCTGCACTGTAGTTCTTCATTCCATTGGTTTTGTCAGGGAGTGCACCAACTCATTATTAGTGATAAATCATTCTTTAGCAATCTAGAAAGCAGTCTGCAGTACTAGCAATGAGAGAGAGAGAGAGAGAGAGAGAGAGGATAAGACCCAGGAGAAACACATTGTATAGTGGCAAGCTAGTGACTGGATAAGTAGGTCTTTCTCTGGTTTGGCTGTCTTTTCAGAGAGTGCGGCTCGACACTAATTAAGCATTTGTCATGGGTTATATAGCTCAGGACTGTTAGATTGCAAGTGCCCAGGTTACAGGGACTGGCGCGTTTATTGTTTTGATGTTTTGATTCACACTAATAATGGATTTTAATTAACAGCTTGAAAGCCTCATCGTTTTTCTTTGGCTTTTATCTCCATAGCAACAATTTTTATTTATTTATAAATTACTTGTATGATAAATCAGGCCAAAATCGTTACATTTCCGTTAATGTTGAAATGTTCCACATACTCCCTTCTCAAAGTCAGTTAGTGTGTGTGATTAATTATTGCTTGATGGATTAGACAGAGGAAATTACACCACAGAGAAATGTGGCCATTAAAGCAAACATGCACCTTCCTTGGTCATTTAATTGTATTCTTTCAGTAGGTGTGGTCAGGAAATAGTTATTTTAGCACTAAAAGCATTTTCTCAACCATTTCATTAGCGAAGATCAATAGATACATTTAAACCGCTGCTGTGTTTTTTAATTATAGCCTTAGATTCTGAGAAATGCCAAACTACACAAGTATTTTAGACCTGCAGCTATGGTATCAGATTAGATTTTGAAGTAAAACTTGTTCTAATGGGTGATTTATGCATTACCAAAATAATGAAGGATGTAACTTATTAATATCGCAATTCATTCAAGCTTTTTGAACTTAAATAAATTGAGTCCACAAACTGCAGAATTCATTATCTCACCATTTCAATCATTCTGAGGACATATCTTCTAAACTATATCTTCACAAACTATGCTGGATCAGCAAAAAAGGGTCATTTTCTTCATATCTAGAAATGCTTCATGTCCCTGTGTCTCCTGCACTGATTTACTCCTTGCTGTTCAATCTGCACCCGAGGAAGCTGGAGAAGGTTTTCTGCTGGAAATGTCATAATTTAGGTGGATTCTCATTAGAGAAAGGATAGATTTAATACTGCCGTGTCCCCCAGTGCTTATTAAATCAGGCCAGTTTGAGATAATGGATCTTTAAAATTCCACAAGCAGCTCCAGTGATCTCCTCCCCCCGGACTGTGTTTCTTTGCGCTTATTTATTTCCGGATGATTCAGGGTTGAAGAGAGACAGAGAGATTTCCAATAGATTACGTGTTTATAATTTTAACAAAAAAATTCTATATCCCGGGTAAAAGCTGCAGGTGTCAAAACTGCTGATGATTTTCAAAAACCAGCCGAGGGGGGATTAAAAGAGAATTGAAATGCCAACTCGCAATGGTAGTCAGAGTCAATAGTGTCTTATTGGGGGCTCCACACTGGAACAAACCACTGAAGTGAACTTTCTCTTTGAGGTGGGGAGAAGTTGTTAAATCTATAGCTGTCACATTTGATGTTGCTATTGATTTACAGAGCTGGCAGTCTCTAACAACTGTCAGCTTCAAGGATCTAGCTGTTTAGCTATGCAAAGCTTGCTTTTAATCCCACTGTAGGTTTTAGGCAGTTCCTGCTTTGTGTTCCAGCCCAGCATAGCAGAGCATGTGTGCTATGATTAGGTATATCAAGCCCAGCACATGACTTGAAAAGACGACTCCCTCTCAAGATACTTCTCGAAGACAGCAGTTAACCCTTGTGGCGAAGAATAAAATACAATTGGCTGAATTGGGGATAAGGCCCAATTTTGTGGCCCAAATGAGTTCCTACTGAAAGAAAATGTGCAGTCGAATGGAAAATAAATAAAGATGTAGCTGCAAGCAGCAATTAGACAAAGCATAGTGAATTGACCTTGAGGGTGTAATGTTTACCAGCATGCTTTAATGAGACCATGACAAATAATGGCTGCTGATAAAAGAAAACCGCACAGCGAGCTCATTCAGAATTTTCACAGTGTATTTTTTAAGTGTGGTTAAGTATAAATACTGTCAAACAAAAAATTATTTTACTGCATATTTCCAATTTGTAACACTGAAGTATGACTGTCTATCATAACTATTACCATTGTCAGAGCCAAAAGCAGTTTTGTGCCTTTCCCTAATCACTATTTTCGGATCAGGAACCACCCCAAACTTAAAGCTCAATTGTCTGTCAAGCATGGCCCAAAGGGCTGTATTGTTCAGTATATCACACAAAAACACACTTCTAGCAAGTATATATTGTATATATATATATAATTTGTACATTTTCACTTAGGGCTTTCCTCACTTTTGTTTCCAGCGGTTTAGACATTAATGGCTGTGTGTTGAATTATTTTGAGGGGACAGCAAATTTACACTGTTATACAAGCTGTACACTCACTACTTTACATTGTTGCAAAGTGTCATTTCTTCAGTGTGGTCACATGAACAGATATATCAAAGCCCAGGTTGCTTTGATAGCGGCCTTCAGCTTGTCTGTGTTGTTGGGTCTGGTGTATCTCATCTTCCTCTTGACAATACCCTATAGATTCTCTATGGGGTTTAGGTCAGGTGAGTTGGCTGGCCAATCAAGCACAGTAATACCATGGACAGCAAAATTCGTTAATAGTCGTTTTGGCACTGTGGGCAGGTGCCAAGTTTTGCTGGAAAAGGAAATCAGCATCTCCATAAAGCTTGTCAGCAGATGGAAGTGCTCTAAAATCTGGTAGACTGCTGCAATGACTCTGGACTTGATAAAACACAGTGGACCAACACCAACAGATGACATGACACCTTAAATCATCACTGACTGGACTTCAAGCAAGTTGGATTCTGTGCCTCTCCACTTTTCCACCAGACTCTGGGACCTTGATTTCCAAATGAAATGCAAAATTTACTTTCATCTGAAGAGAGGACTTTGGACCACTGAGCAACGGTCCAGTTCTTTTTCCCCTTCATCCAGGTAAGACGCTTCTGATGTTTCTGGTTCAGGAGTGGCTTGACACTTTCCTGGACATTTCCTGGACACGTCTGTGCATGGTGTCATTCCACCGCCTCATTCCACCCCTTGTGAAGCTCTCCCAAGTTCTTGAATCTGCTTTGCTTGACAATCCTTTCAAGGCTGTGGTCATCCCTGTTGCTTTTGCACGTTTTCCTACCACACTTTTCCCTTCCAGTCAACTTTACATGAATATGTTTTGATACAGCACTCTGTGAACAGCCAACCCTTTCGGCAATGACTTTCTGTGGCTTACTCTCCTCGTGGAGGGTGTCAATGAGTGTCTTCTTGACAACTGTCAAGTCAGCAGTCTTCCCCATTATTGTGATTGTGTGTACTGAAGGCCCAAGGAGTTCACTGGCTGATTAGAGGTTTTCTCAGGTCGACATTTCTGTATTGTATATTTTTTATTCTAATATTTTGAGATACTTGATTTTTGATTTCCATGAGCTGTAAGCTGAAATCATCAAGATTGAAACAAAAAGGCTTAATATGTTTAACTTTATGTGTAATGAATTTTGATTTGAATTATGGAGAAAAAAAAATCCACAATAATCTAATTTTTTAAGATGCACCTGTACATCTTTAGGATTAAAAGGTCCCATCCAGCACCACTTATTGGCTACATTTTGTTCAATGGTAGCTGAAACTTGGCATGCTACTTTGCCTGCAAACAATGAGTTGTTAGGATGTTCCCACAACCTCAGGACATTGTTGTTCCCTGGATGTCCATAAAACGTTCATTCTTTGCTGGGTTGTTACGTCATTCAGACTGCAAAGGTTAGGCATTTGTTCAAGTTTTGAATTTTGAAGTCCAGTATGAATTTTGAATACACTTATATAGCAGTCAGTACAAACTGAAATCCATGAGCATACCAAAGACAAAATAATAAACAAAAACAATTTTGAACATGTCAGGACGGGAGCTGAAGGATGGTAGGGAATAATTCTCAGAGTTGAAGCAGTTCCGAATTAAACTGTATAGTAACTCAAACGAGAGAAACAGGTGGCACATCACATAAATAAGACAGAATTGATGGATCGCTTATATTTCACATATTTTCACGTTATAAAACACACTATAGAAAATTACTGTCTCATGCTATCACATGATCAACAGACATACATTACTGTAAAATGCTTAAAATACAGCTATACAAATTTGATGACATTTTCACATATATTGTACATTCAATAATTTAATGTCAATAGACATGTTCCTGAGAAAGCCTTTTTCAATAGATTATAGCTAGACACATTAAATGATATTTCTAAGTATTGTTAGTTCTAAATATTGTGTTTTGCAGTAAAGTGCACTTTATACATTAAGTGAGAAATATGTCTTGTGTACAGTATGTATTGCACAGATTTAAAATCCAAACAACCAAAAGTTCACTGCAAATGTTACTGTTACATGGTCCCCACATGGTAAGTCATATTTACAAAGGTGGTTGTTTACATAATTCATCGATCTACACAGGTGTTATTTCTTTATCAATATTTTAAGCAGTTCAGAACAAGAAGTAACTCAGATTATATCAAGAGCATAAGTGACTTAATGTAATAGTCATGGAGGGAGTCTCAGCAAAGTACTTCATCATCCCCTGAAAATCTCTGTCCTCTGGCTTATGGTTAGTCGCTCATCCCGACTAACAGTTGGGTGATGCTATTTAAGAGCAGCCACAAAGGCGCTGGAAGCTCACCAAACAACAATATGCATGAATTATCATACTTCAGTTGCCTCATGATTGCCTGGAATTTGTAAGACTTGGTTTAATGCCTGTACTGGATATGTAGTGAGACACAAAGACAGGAGGAAAGGAGGAGTGCCATGTCTGGCTGCAGGGTGAGTGTAATTTGGTAACTTCTCTGTTCTGTTTTTTGTATGTTATTCTTTGTTTGTACTTTTTTATTTCAGTTGTACAGTACATGAACAAAAATGGGCAGTATATTTTGGTTAAAATTCATGCAGTGCCTGTTTAGTAACAAATTTTGACACATTTTTCTTGTACAGGATTCTCTACTTCACAGACGGTCTCTGCTGTACTAGTTTGGTTGCGCAGAAAATAAGCTACTCTGGCAGATTTAATTGATGTATGGAGAATGGTAACCTTGTGCCACCCAAACCTTGCTAGTTTACAGGAATGTTTTGGTGTCACAGATATAGATTGAAAAGACAAAATAAGGACTATTTGAGCCCTTTGAAAAACAGAGCAATACATCCCACTTCCCAAACTACCTGCTGCACACTTGATCTTGATTTTGATTGTGATTGGTGGCGATATGTTTGAGACAAGGTGTCAGAAGCACTTCCAAAGAAATCATAGCTCAGACAGAAAACACCACGTTATCTTAAAAGTAATATCAACAACATCAATCCCGATAGGCAATGAGCAAGGTACGCGGTACAGATCCCCCCACCAAAGGAAACACAGAAGCAAACAGGTGGAGCCAGTGGTGGCAGGTGGGTGTGCACCTGCATGCTAATGTGACTGCCGCACATCAGAACTGAGGGAGTAACCTGACAATTAAATAGTCGGTATTAAATCTGTAACTCTTAAAAAAAATGGGCACGTTAGTCCTAACTTTAGGACTCCTAAATTTTTGGCTTAAGAGTATTTCACAAAGCATTTTAGTACTAAAACCAGCTCCTAAATCTGTGAAAAGTTAGGAGTAGTCAAGAGGACTCCTAAGTCACTACAACCAAGTCACAAACAATCCTAAAACGGCTGCTGCTGGCAATCTGTCTCGTAATCAGGTCGACGTTTTAGAAACATTTATTGATGCTGACCTTTTAAAAAGGTATTACCTTAAACGCGAGGGTATTATGATCATAGTAGAGCTAGTCAGGGATGCTGTCACTTCACCAACAAACAGAAACAACCCAATAACACCGGAGATCAAGGTTGTGACAACTCTTCGCTACTTGGCTACAGGGAAAATGTAGCTATGCAGCGCAGACGAACTACATATATCTCAGTCATCTGTCAGTAGGATATTACATCAAACAATAAATGCCCTCTCCAGACCCCATATCATCCGACAAATCATTTGGTTTCCTCATTCTCCAACTACAAAGAAACAAAGCTGACTTCATGGCCATAGCTGGACCACCCGGTGTAGTTGGTGCTATAGATGGGACACATAATTGCACGAATAATTGAACCATCAAAAGATGAATGCACATTTCTTTACGAGCTGCCAGACAAGAGGCTGACAATTAGCTGAATATATATTGACTCGTCAGTATATCATTCTTGGTCATTCTTGGATGTTTAATCAACAACACTTGGCCTACATTTTTATTTTAACATCTTTATTTCAATATGGCAACATGACACATTGTTCTACAATATTGCTATGAAGTCACTGACAGAGACCCCTCCCCTATCAGCCAATCACAGTGGGCATAGTAAGTAGGCATGTTCATGGAACACGACATCTTCCATAGCAATGGGGTCAACCCCGCCTTTTCTTTTAACTTAAGATTTCTCCACATTCCTTAGTAAAAGTTGGTGTTTGTGAATAGGTTTGTGAATAGGTTTTAAGAAGAAACTCTTAGCTAAGAACTTTTAGTGCTGTTTAGGAGTCCTCCTAGTCTAAGATAAAATGTTTTGTGAATACGGCCCCTGATATTTTGATCGGAGCAATCCCTGACATCAGCTGGTACGTAACTGTCCAATGACTACTCAGGTTTCCTGTCTGAACTGGCGATGCAAATTTTTCTTTGAAAGTGGTATTTTGAGCGGGTTCATCATATGACCATTTTTCCCTGTAAAAAAGAATATACTGTATGACTGCAAGATCGCATAATGATGGCATAATAGCATTTCTGTAAGACAAACATCTATAACATTTAATGAGGTTTTTGAAATAACCTCAGCAGCGTGTTACTAAGTAAACTATGAGCTGTTATTAAAACAAAACCGTTAGTTAACATCATCTGCTCTAAACTCTGCTCACTAGTCATAATTTAAAGCAACACTACTTTGAAACAAGACTGCACATAACTCAAGACATGAATTCATATTCCCATGATAATTATTGGAATGAAATAGTTTGTAAGAAAACGCTGCATAAACGTTGATTACCTGTAAAACTTAAGTAAATATAATTAATGATTGACAGAGAGAGATGTGAAGAGAGGGTGATCACAGAAATGCACGTGTTGAAAGTGATGCATATTTTTTGCCTATTGGATTTGACAGGCCCTCATTTGTTTATTCATACACATAGTTCTGGATTCTCTGTTCCAAAATGTAATCTGCATTAGTCTTTGACCATCTGTGAGATGTCCTAGTAAACCAAATCATTAGGTTTTGGGAACGATTCGGGACATTACAAGAGGTTTTAATCTTTGTTTTTGCAAAGACAGGATGATTATAGTTAGACAGAAGTATCATCTGTTTATGGTTCATTTAATCAATCATTCTTTACTCTACATTGAAAATGTTCAGACATAAATTCCCTTTATCCTTGATTGATGAATCATATTAATGTTAAAAGACTACCATGTCAGTTTTTGGTTAAGTGTAAGAATGAGCATATATCTCCACAGTCTGGAACTTTATGTAAGGGAAAAGCAATGAAAACTTTGACATTTTAAGGTAAGAAAGGATACTTCTTGTGAATTAACAGTTTTTTTCTTTTCATTAGGTACACCCCTAATGAAAGGCAAATAATGTGACTTGACAGCTTCATAAACACCAATCAGCCATGACATTATGACTACTGACAGGTGAAGTGAATAACAGTGGTAATCTCGTTATCATGGCACCTGTCAGTAGGTGGAATATATTAGGCAGCAAGTGAACATTCTGTCCTCAAAGTTGATGTGTTAGAAGCAGGAAAAATGGGCAAGCGTGAGGATCTGAGCGACTTTGACAAGGCCCAAATTGTGATGGCTAGACAACTGGGTCAGTGCATCTCCATAACTGCAGCCCTTGTAGGGTGTTCCCAGTCTGCAGTGGTCAGTACCTATCAAAAGTGGTCCAAGGAAGAAAAAACGGTGAACCGGCGACACTGTCATGGGCGGCCATGGTTCATTGATGCAAGTGGGGAGTGAAAGCTGGCCCGTGTGGTCCGATCCAACATACAAGCTACTGTAGCTCAAATTGCTGAAAAAGTTAATGCTGGTACTGATAGAAAGGTGTCAGAACACAGTGCATCACAGTTTGTTGCGTATGGGGCTACAGAGCCGCAGACCAGTCAGGGTGCCCATGCTGACCCCTGTCACTGCTGAAAGTGCCTACAATGGGCACGTGAGTATCAGAACTGGATCATGGAGCAATGGAAGAAGGTGGGGTGGTCTGATGAATCACGTTTCCTTTTACATCATGTGGATTGCTCAGTGTGTGTGCATCGCTTACCTGGAGAACACATGGCACCAGGATGTACTATGGGGAGAAGGCAAGCCAGCGGAGGCAGTGTGATGCTTTGGGCAATGTTCTGCTGGGAAACCTTGGGTCCTGCCATTCATGTGGATGTTTCTTTGACACGTACCACCTACCTGAGCATTGTTGCAGACCATTTGCACCCTTTCATGGCAACGGTATTCCCTGATGGCATTGGCCTCTTTCAGCTGGATAATGCACCCTGCCACGAAGCAAAAATAGTTCAGGAATGGTTTGAGGAACACAACAATGAGTTCAAGGTGTTGACTTTGCCTCCAAATTCCCCAGATCTCAATCCAATCAAGCATCTGTGGGATGTGCTGGACAAACAAGTCCGATTCATGGAGGCCCCACCTCGCAACTTTCAGGACTTAAAGGATCTGCTGCTAACGTCTTGGTGCCAGATACCACAGCAGACCTTCAGAGGACTAGTGGAGTCCATGCCCCGACGGGTCAGGGCTGTTTTGGCGGCAAAAGGGGGACCTACACAATATTAAGCAGGTTGTCATAATGTTATGGCTGATCGGTGTATAGTGTGTAACATAAATAATGATAAAAGAATGTCCTTCTAAATCCCTGTAGCTTCCCTGCTAAATAACATTATAACTAGCTTATATTTGAACAATAACTTTATATAATATAATTATTATATAAAGGTGTCATATGGTTGTCTAGTTCCCTAATGTCCTAGTATAATACCCTAATAACATGTACTGATGTGTCTGGTGTAATGCCACACACTGCAATATCAGACTTACTTTATTGTTTTCATGGATGTTTGAGAGATTATCTCTGTTTACATTTACAGAACCACATATCTAGACATACTGCAATTGCTGAAGAGTGTTTAGGGAAACTTATTGGAATAATCATATTGAAATATCACAGTGTAATACTATTTTATAAGAGTCTTGTGGGCATGTTCCATGCATGTTATTTAATGTGTATTGAATAATCTAAATTTTCTTTAGTTTTGTGAAGGATGCCACTGTTCTACTAAATGTTCAATAGCCAGATACAAATACATTAGACAGGTAGGCAGACATACTGCTTCCTCCAATGTTGTAGCAAACCTACGGTTTTAACATCAGTAGCCATATCTAAAAAAGATGAGCTATTTGTTTTACATAATGATTGCTAGCCACAGACCTATGTAGATTAGTTTTATAAACTTACCCAAAAGAAGGTGTACTTTATGTTAATTCCCACTCCCTCTTTAGCAATAAACAAGACACAAACCAAGGAATTAAGTTAGTTATTTGTTGTCTTTGTCCTGATAAAACAGTTTTGGTCCAAAAGCAGTTTTGGACCAAACCTTGAGCAGGAAGCACTGCCCCAACAGTGTTTTAATCTTTTAGATTCAAAATTTTTTTTACACCTTGTACATTTATCAGTATATCTGATGGTAGGAACATTACTGAAAGACATTCAATGGCTATATCAAACAAGGACAACCATGACTTCTAGCACAGTTAGTGTAATGTGGAAGCTTTGCCAAATGAACCAAAATATCATGACATTTATTATTCAGATCTCGCTCTTCAATACATGTTCTGATGTACTTGAGTGTGTTGTTCAGCACCCAAATCTCATTCCTGCGTCCTCCCTCTGGCCAATAATGTGTGGAATAAATCCCACGTACCTACAAATCTGTCAAACATGATACAAACCACCTACAGTATGTGATATGCCTCTTTCAGCACCACACGTCATTTGTCTTAGAATCTGTGAATCAGTAGTCAGCATTTTCTAATTTACCTTCAGAGTAACTGTTTAAAACCTGTAACTTTTATCTTATTTTATAAATCATGTCTACCTTGTTTTGAAGTAGTCCAGCCTAAAAGCACCCATAACGCTGGATTTACACCGGGCGCTTTTGCGGAGCTTTTTGTTCCGTCCTCCACGCAGCGTCATACCCCACCGGGAGCATTTCAGAAGTGGAGCGCAGCGAGGCAGCTGTATTGGTGAGATCACAAGATCAACAAACAACAATTAACTACTTCGCATGTCCGACGTTGACTTCCTTTTTTTGAATTTTTTCTATAGTTCCAGAATTGTAAAACATATAGGCAAGTATCAAAAGTTTAAAATCAGACAGTCAAACTTTTTAAAACTTACATAAACGGCCTATCTGAAACGCGTCTGTACCATAGGCCTATTATTATTTCTTGATATAGCAAATATCTTACAGGTCCTGTCTTGTGTAATGGTTACTGAAAATGTTAATGGGTTTTCAAGATGCTTATATACTGAATGGCTCTATACAAGTCGGCTGCTTTTCAAAATCACGTAGGCCTATTATAAGGAAGATAATTAGGTTACAGTACTCACTCTCTGTACTCACTTAAAGTACTTATAGTACTCACTTTTTGTATTTGAACTGTGCGGCTTGGACGCGGCGTCCGTCAAAAATAGACAAGGCGCCTATCTTTAGCGAAGCAGAGCGTAGAGCCGCTTCTGGGACGCTTCTGAAACGCGCCGCGGCTCTTCTGGTGGAATCACAAGCATTGACTGGAGTGGTCACGATCAGCTCCGGCGGCCGCGTTGGAGCTGGAATGCGCTGCAGAAATGCCCGGTGAAATCTAGGCATAACGGTGGATGTCCACTGGTCCGGCGCGCCCGTTGCCTCGGACGGATGCAATTCATTTTCTATGAACAGCGTCAAGGCGTTGTTGACGGTTGCGCAAAGCATCTCGGGAAGGCAACGCGGCCGTTTGAGCTGTCTATAAGCAGCCTTCTTGGGCAAGGTGGCGCGTTAGCAGGCGAATTCGCACCGGACAGTGGACAGCCACCATAAGAATTATGTGATTTTATGAACTTCCTCTTGCAGTCAACCAGGATCATTTTCTCTTGTGTTCTGCTGGTTTGAACTTTCTTTAATTGTCCAGCAAACAAAGGCGCAATCCCAGTAATAAAGTAACCCATATTTCTGTCACATGTTATCAGTTACATATGCAATGTTCTTTGAGAGAATCTACTGCCACTGTGCTTATATGTGCTGATAATATGACAAATAATAGTTATCAATATTTTAAGTCAAGAAATAAGTATATAGTTGAACCCCCACACGGAAAACTCATGCAAAACATACAGTGGATATAAAAAGTCTACACACCCCTGTTAAAATGCCAGGTTTTTGTGATGTAAAAGAATGAGACAAAAATAAATCATGTCAGAACTTTTTCCACTTTTAATGTGACCTATAATGTGAACAATTCAATTGAAAAACAAACTGAAATCTTCTAGGGGGAAAAATGAAAAATAAAAACCTTAAAATAAACTGGTTGCATAAGTGTGCACACCATCTTATAACTGGGGATGTGGCTGTGTTCAGAATTAACCAATCACATTCAAACTCATGTTAAATAGAAGTCATTACACACCTGCCATCATTTAAAGTGACTCTGATTAATCACAAATAAAGTTCAGCTGTTCTAGTAGGATTTTCCTGACATTTTCTTAGTTGTATCTCAGAGCAAAAGCCATGGTCCGCAGAGAGCTTC
>JACXGI010001964.1:0-37447 GCA_016801175.1 Esox masquinongy | reverse complement strand
GATCAGTCAGGAGAAGAGTACAAAAGAATTTCCAAAGCATTAGATATACCATGGAACACAGTGAAGACAGTCATCATCAAGTGGAGAAAATATGGCACAACAGAGACATTACCAAGAACTGGACGTCCCTACAAAACTGATGAAAGGAAGAGAAAACTGGTCCAACTGAACATCTGTGGGGTGATCTGAAGAGGTCTGTGCACAGGAGATGTCCTTGCAATCTGACAGATTTGGAGCGCTTTTGCAAAGTAGAGTAGGCAAATATTGCCACATCAAGATGTGCCATGCTAATAGACTCCTACCCAAACAAGTTTGTTTTTCAATTGAATTGTTCACTATATAGGTCACATTAAAGGTGGAAAAAGTTCTGACATGATTTATCTTTGTCTCATTCTTTTACATCACAAGAACCTGGCATTTTAACAGGGGTGTGCAGACTTTATATCCACTGTATATGTACATACTGCTCTGGAAAAAGTTAAGAGACCACTGCACCTTTTTCTTTCCTTTTCAAAAAAGTTGAAAAGGAAAGTTTTGAGTGAGGAACAGAAGCATTCAATTTGGAGTGGTCTCTTAATTTTAACCGTTCTGTTCCTATGGTGCACCCTATGGTGCAAACGCAGTTCCCTTATGATGTTCCAATAGGCCAGGACAATAATTCCACATTATCAACACCGATTTCCTCCTGCTTCATCCCTCAAAGAACTGGAGGCTTGGTGCAATATCCTACTACACACAGTTCAGGATTTGCATGACAGCATTCCATGAAGGATTAGAGCTGTCCTGATGGCAAAGGGTGGCCCTAATCCTTATTAGGTCCTTGATATTAATTTATTGTTAGGTGTTTCTATTATTTTGTCCACACCCTGTACATAGGACAGGTTTTCCCATCAAACTCAGCCCAAGAGCTGACCAAAAGTAGCTCATAGAAGTCTCCAAGAACCCCAGGGTAACATCAAGTATCTACAGGCCTCTTTTGCCATTATCAACGGTCAACTGTCAGAAAGAGACTGCACAAACATGGGCTGAAAGGGAGGTCAAGAAAGACTAAGCCTCTTCTCATGAAAAAGAATATAAAGACACGATTGATGTTTGCCAGAAAACACCTGGGTAAAAAAATAAAGTACAAGAACACTGTGCTCTGGATTGGTGAATCATGTGGGATTGTTTGTGAAAACTAAATGCAGCCTTTGAATAGAAGAACCTAATACCAGCCATAAAGTATTGAGGGGGTGCCATTATGATTTAGGGCTGCTTTGCTGCCTTATGGCCTGGCCAACTTGACATCATTGAGTCAACCATGAATTCTATGTTGTACCACAGAATTCTTGAGGAAAATGTGAGGCCATCTGTGAAAAAGCTGAAGCTGAACCGGACATGGTTCTTGTAACAGGACAATGATCCAAAACACGTAAGCAATGCTACAACAAAATGGCGCAGAAAGAAGAAATAGAAGGTTATGAGATGCTCGGGTCAAAGCCTAGGTCTTGGTCCTGTTTAAATGTTGTTTGGGACTTTGTGCAAACTGTGCATGCAAGAAAGCCCTTGAATATGACACAGTTGAAGTTGTACTGTAAATATGAGTGTGGAAAAATTCCTCCCAGCTGATGTACTGTAAGAGATGGATAGACAATTATAAGAAACGGCTATGAAGTTATTTCAGCGAAAGGGGGCGACATCAGTTGTGAAAGCAAGGTGCTTTATTCATTTTTTATCCCACTATACATTTAGATTTCTGTTGATTTTTTATGAATATATGATGAATAATCTTTCAGTGTATAATTATCTTTCAAGTATAATATTTCAGTGTTAAATGCTGTTAAATTAGGTTATCTTTGTCAGCAGTGTTGAAGTGGAGATTGCAAATCCATTAGTCCAAAATTGTAAAAAACAAATGTAAAAATGAATTCGAGGGGTTGTACTTTTTCACATGACTGTAGGTTGGATTCACCAGCCTGCCAATTTGTTCCCATTTTAAGATCCTCTCAGGAATGGTTGTCACAGCTGCTCCTGTGTCCAGCTTGAAGCGTATTATTACTTTATCATGACTGAATGGCTACTAGCCATTGTCATATAATAATAATGATGACATAAGTGGTTAGTGGTGTGTGTTGATGTTCAGTTTTATATGCTTTGGGTCTGGTTGGGAGAGCAGATTGTTAAAGTAACAGGTGTAAGGTAGCCTTATACTGTAGCATTTTAATGGAGTCATCCAGCCACACAGTTTTTAATAACATAATGGAATTGTGGCTGCAAACTGACTTATATGTGATTTCTGGGACTGGATTACTAGAACTTACACATTTGATTTGCAGTGACACTATAACTACCACTGCTACTATTGGTATGGCTCAATTGGTGGGGGTTTCTCACAGGAGTGGGGGGGTTCTAACAGGGAAGACAAAAATGTTTGAAAATGTTGGCATTCACTATGAGTTGCTCTGAGTATAAGAGTATCTGTTAAATTATGTTTGTTTACTACATCACAGATACAAGTCCTACTATTTCTACTGCAACAAAAAAACGCTCCTTTGATTTGTCCTCTAAAAGCTCACATATAGCTGTTTCCTTAGAAACCATTTTACTCTGAGAAACTGATTGAGGTCCTTCAACATTACTTTGAAGTTAGTGAAAAGTCTGCCTTTCTCCCACCTTTACGGGAGGGGGATGTGAATGAGCAGAATAGCATGAAGAAAGGTAAAATTGGTTTGATGACAGTGTGCCATTTGAAAGAGTATTATCTTCTGCATTGCAAGGCTTTCAGTGTCCTCTGTGCACTCAGATGTAGCCGATTTTAATCAGCTTCCAGCCTTGGTCACAGCATGATACTCACTATGGGAGCTGTGGGACCTGAAAATACAGAAGAACCGCAGTGGCTGACACTGAGGAGCACTTAATGGCACAGAAAGAGGCTAATAACGCAGGACATCAATAACTGACAGCGGAATATGCCACTTAGTTAGAACCCAACCATGCTGCAGGACACCACAATTCACTAGGGCTCAAAAATAAAGCTTCCAAAATAAAGTCTTTGTTTATTCCTAAGCCTAAGTGAAGAAAAAAAGCCCTTTTGAAACAACCGTAACAGTTATCAATAAGCGGGAAAAGACAACTGTAGCGTGTGATGGTCTTTTCCTATAGTCAGACATTTCTGGAGTTAAAATACTACCTCCTCTACGCCTATGGTTTGGTTACACTGGGTCACATCTGAAAAAATCAACTGAATAGAACTTGCTAAAGTGAAAAAAGCCAACTCAAAATGGCCACCACTGGAAAAAGTAGGCTCCACCATGTTCACTCCAAATGGGAATCTCACCATCTGCTTGTTTTCTGATCAGTTATCACTGTTGCTGCAGCTTCCGCTGTTGATGCTCCGCACTCAGCCCTTGCCCTACAGAGACATTACAGGCCTATTTCCACGCGAGCTTTCAGCTTCCCATTACTTCGCATTAGTGTTAATTTTCCGGCGGTTTACTGTGAGATCTCACAACCAAATGGTGTTTATCTAACCCTCTGTTTGTAACGGCACCAGCTTTTCCATTCTACTGTCCTCAAATCCTCCATGAGGGAGACAACAGACTGGTCATAAACTCTTGCTGAAGGCAAACATCTCTTTTTATTTAGTTTGGTATGAAAATAAGTGTTTTGAACATTTTATAACAAGTTCAAAGATGTGAAACACAGTGTGCTTCCACATAAATAAATACATATATCACCGACACAGCACCAGTCTTTTAAAACAACCCTACAGAAGCTTGGCATGTCAGCAACAACCCTTGTTCTAAATCAGCACCGTGTCATGCCATAGCAGTGATAGGAGATAGCAAAATAGCTGAACTGGTATCAAAATAGTCCATCATCAGTGACTAATTAGAACCGGGAACACCACCTGAGTGCCACAAAATAGCAGGTAAAAACAGAAAACAATGTTGGCCCTTGAGGTCCAGAATTGAATGGCCATTGAGCCCAGGAGCATGGCCAGTCAGCAACAAGCCATATTCCAGATCTGCTTAGGCATTCCAGATCCACCTCGTCACTCCATGACATTGATCATAGGAGATAGATTATCTGGGACCACTGATATACCAAAGCAGCTGACTGATATAATTACACAGACATGACATTGTTCTCCAGCTGTGTTAAACTATGTGACTTTTGCAAAACATGAGACACTAATAAAAAATGTTTTAGATCTAAGCATAAGGCTTCATGGCTTGACCTACTGTATCAATTGTAGTCCATCCTTATCTCCTCCGTCACTCTGGTTTGTGTCTATGTCTGCCCGTTGAAGTGGTAAACTTCAATGCATTGTACACTCATGAGAGTGTACAAAGCATCGCAGTTGGCATTACTTCAGGGCAAGGAAACATGCAGGCAAGATCAGTGCTGACCCTTGTCACCCCAATCACCTATTATTCCAAAAATCATCCTCCGGCAGTAAATGGGCAACCAGGTAGTACAGGTAAATTATGACAAAAAATCCAGCTGCCTGAATAGTTTCTTTCCCTTTGTATTGACCCACCAGCCATTTGTCCTTTAAAGACTAATAAGACTATGCCCACCACATCAAGCCACTTCAAAACTGTTAACTAAATGCAGTACCTGCATTATTCTGCATACGGTATGTTCTAGTAAGGTATAGCAGATAAAATAAGGTATAGCAGATAACATCTTATATGACTCCATTAACTGCAAATCATTTTATATACAAAAATGCCAATATTCCATCCTAAATTATCTTATATTATGATATTTACAGTTAGGTCTGGAAATAATTGGACACTGACACAAGTTTTGTTATTTTGTCTGTTTACCAAAATATATTCAAGTTACAGTGAAATAATGAATATGGGCTTAAAGCGCAGTGTCTCTGCTTTAATTTGAGGATATTCATATCCAAATTGGAGGAAAGTTTTACGAATTACAGCTTTAATATGTAGCACCCTCTTTTTCAAGGGACCAAAATCTATTGGACAATTGATTCAAAAGTTGTTTCATGGACAGGTGTGGGCTTTGTTATTTCTTCATCAATTAAGCAGATAAAAGGTCTGGAGTTGATTCCAGGTGTGGCATTCGCATTTGCCTGCCCAGTTCTGGAACAGCATTCTTTGGACAGATGAATCTAAGATCAACCTGTACCAGATTGATGGGAAGAAAAAAGTATGGAGAAGGCTTTTCATTCTGAAGTGTATAGGGATGTATTGTCTGCTCAGATTCAGCCAAATTCAGCGAAGTTGATTGGATGGCGCTTCACTTTAAAGATGGACAATAACCCAAAACATACCGTGAAAGCAACCCAGGAGTTTATTAAGGCAAAGAAGTAGAAAATTCTGCAGTGGCCGAGTCAATCACCTGATCTCAACCCGATCAAGCATGCATTTCACTTGCTGAAGACAAAACATAAAGCAGATAGACCCACGAACAAACAACAACTGAAGACAGCTGCAGTAAAGGCCTGGCAAAGCATCACAAAAGAGGAAACCCAGCGTTTGGTGATGTCCATGCGTACCAGACTTCAAGCAGTCATTGCCTGCAAAGGATTTTCGGCTGTTAAAAATGAACATTTTATTAATGATTGTGTTAATTTGTCCAATTACATTTGAGCCCCTGAAATAAGGGGACTGTGTATGAAAATGGTGGTAATTCCTAAACGTTTCATACAATATTTTAGTTGTGGTGGCATACAGAGACAAAATTATGTAAATTGTGTCAGTGTCCAAATATTTCCGGACATAACTATACATTACTGTTTATTATTGGACACCGATCAGCCATAACATTATGACCACTGACAGGTGAAGTGAATAACACTGATAATCTTGTCATAATGGCACCTGTCAGTGGGTGGGATTTATTAGGCAGCAAGTGAACATTCTGTCCTCAAAGTTGATGTGTTAGAAGCAGGAAAAATGGGCTGGATCTGAGCAACTTTGACAAGGGCCAAATTGTGATGGCTAGATGACAGGGTCAGAGCATCTCCAAAACTGCAGCCCTTGTGGGGTGTTCCCAGTCTGCAGTGGTCAGTACCTATCAAAAGTGGTCCAAGGAAGGAAAAGTGGTGAACCGGCGACACGATCATGGCTCATTGATGCACGTGGGGCGTGAAAGCTGGCCCGTGTGGTCCGATCCAACAAATGAGCTACTGTAGCTCAAATTGCTGAAAAAGTTAATGTTGGTACTGATAGAAAGGTGTCAGAACACACAGTGCATCACAGTTTGTTCATATGGGGCTGCATAGCCAGTCAGGGTGCCCATGCTGACCCCTGTCCACTGCCGAAAGCGCCTACAATGGGCATGTGAGCATCAGAACTAGACCACGGAGCAATGGAAGAAGGTGGTCTGGTCTGATGAATCACGTTTTCTTTTACATCACGTGGCATTTGACATGTACCAGCTACCTAATTATTGTTGCAGACCATGTGCACCCTTTCATGCCAGTGGTATTCCCTGATGGCATTGGCCTCTTTCTGCAGGATAACGCGCCCTGCCACAAAGCAAAAATGGTTCAGAAATGGTTTGAGGAACACAACAATGAGTTCAAGGTGTTGACTTGGCCTCCAAATTCCTCAGATCTCAATCCAGTCAAGCTTCTGTGGGATGTGCAGTACAAACAAGTCTGATCCATGGAGGCCCCACCTCGCAACTTACAGGACTTAAAGGATCTGCTGCTAACGTCTTGGTGCCAGATACCACAGGAAATCTTCAGAGGTCTAGTGGAGTCCATGCCTCGATGGGTCAGGGCTGTTTTGGCGGCAAAACAGGGACGTACACAATATTAGGCAGGAGGTCATAATGTTATGGCTGATCGGTGTAGATATTGTGTATTCTGTCTTTGTATATTGTTGACCACCGGCAGAACCATTACACCAAGTAACAGTGTCAGTATGTTTAAATATATAAATAAATAGAAATAAATAAAGGGGATTCTGAAGCAGTGCTACTTCACAAGAGGCTTTGTGCTGCTCAGTGTGAAATTACACTTTTCAAGAATTCCATGCACAGCTCAGCCTTGATGCATGTGTAGCTACAGAACATGCTGAGGTAAAATGTGAGGGTTGGAGTAGAAACTAAAGGTGTGGTTGTTTTTTTACTACAAACCTTTACACTGTTTTTTGCATGTTTAACCCAATACGTTATTAAACAAATTAAAAGACATTTGGTTCAGATTCAGTGTATTCAAAACCTTGCTGTTTTTCCTCCAAAAGGAAAGAAGAAACCCCAAAACCCTACATTCTCAGACCTTGAATAATGTTTTATGTTGTCACATCCAAGTATACTTGCAAGTTCACTTGCCCAAGAATAGGAGTGGTGACCAGAATTTGTGAACTCTATGCACCTCACAAGAAGTCTGAACATTGAGGTTTTGAATCTGACACCAAATAGTAGATGTTTTGATAAAATATGAAGCTTTGCATTAACTAGCGTTATACATGTGATTACAGTTCGGTGAGTTTGCATTGAATTGTGGTATAAGCCCTGCAAGTGAGTAATGTTGTTCACTCTTCCCCTCAAGCTAAATCAAGGCTCGAGGGGGCAGCTTAACATGGCAATCAAAACTGCATCCGGTTCCTATGGGGATTCCCCCAAGGGAAAGTGGCAAGAGGGCGAGTGCTTAGGGGCTGTCTACTTTGCATTTAGGAGTGCAGCTTCTGTGTTCCAGGTGGTTGCCCACAGGAAGTGAATGCAGTTCAGAGGCCTGGTGGAGTGCAGACCTTTAAATGTAACAACTCTGTTTGAGAGCCCACTAATAATAGTGTTTGAGCTAGGTTGATTGAGAAAATGGACACCGGCCTCTTGGGCAGTATTGCTTTCTATGCCCCAATTTTTGTGCGTTTGTACAGTTTTCTAACTAGCATTTTTTTCAAAAAGTAATAACTAGAAAACCATTGTCATTTATAAACTATTTCTTTACTACATATGCACCGCAATTGTTCCAAAATGCAACTCGTGGGAAAATACCATTCTTAAAGCAAAGCTCATATGCAATCTTCTTCATGTGACAGAGATGAAAATATCAGTTAGACACTTTCAAAGAGGTAGAATATAAAGAGGCACCAACTAGTATGAGTTGCTGAACAATTAAATATAATTTACATCAACAGAATATGAGAGAAAATTATGCTGGCTAATGGCATATATAACTTTTTATGAAATAATTCCCTAATAATATCAGCAGATTTTATCTAGTATACTTAAAAACATTGGCATGCCATATAAGATGAGATTGAAGAAAAACTGATTTTAAAAAATTGTTACGGCCCTCATAGGATAAGATTTAAATACTACTACACTAGGCCCTCCGTGGAATCGGTTTGACACCTCTGCTCTGATGGCTTGTTGCTGTTGACATGCTCAATGCACAATTGAAATGTTTTAAATGCAGGTTCAACAATAAAGTACTCAACTAGCTAGTAGTATAGACTGTTGATGGGGAATTATTACACAACTTAGCAGTGTGAGAAGGGAGAAACCAGATTTCAGGCCCTGAAGTGGTACAGGGTTGTAATTAACTGCCATGCAGTACAACTGCGTCATTCCTGCCAGGTGTTCGTCTAAGTGGTAGCTGGGGAATGCATTCACGTCCAGCGTGTGTTTGCTGAGATAAACTTCCTAGTTGAGCGAGCTGTGACAAGAGGCAGAATGCCTTGGTAAGATCTCTGACTCCCCCGCAACTGTTGTGAAGTTGCTGCAACAAGGCAAGTCCATGAACACAATATCACAAAAATTGTTTGGCAAAATGTATGGGGTAAAGATTGAGCAAATTTACATCATGTGGTAAACTAGATTATTACTTTAATAAACATAAAATTGCTACAGTGATTGCAATTTGTGGCTTTAATAAGTATTTGTTTTTGTTAATTTTATAAGGGGAGAGTGCTTAATTTTTTTTCCAGTACAAGAGGGTCAGGTGAAAGTATTTTTTTATATTGGGGAAAGGGGTGTATTTCTGTTTTATGACAACCCAGGTTTGACAAGTTTCCAATTTCAGCCAGGCATAACCTCTCAATATCTGATTGAAAGCAACTATAATGTTTGCTGGGGGACACATATAAGACTGTATGCGTCTGCATCTTTATTATCTTGGCAACAGAGATGTCGTCTCTCCCAGAGGCCTTGAAATTCTCATAACCATGAACACATATAGTGATATGTTGCTCTGAGGGACCGTCACTGTAGCCGACTATAGCTTCTCCCAGCAGATTTATTAAAGCACTAGCTTTCATGACCACAATGTGGTGGTGTAATATTTGATATATATGTACAGTATATTTTATCAACCTAATCTCCTAATATAACCTGACCATATGCTGAAAAACCACAGCAACAGAATTATATCATGGCTTGACATTTTAAGGATGCCATGTTTTAAATGTCAGTCAAACTCTGCAAAAGTGAAACTAGGTTTAGTAATTGTTAGTTTAAGGTTAGCAAATCATTTAAACCCTATATTCAATAGAAAATACTACCAAGACAACATATCAATTGTTGAAACTGAGAAATGTTACTGTTTCTTGGAAAATTCATGCTTATTTTGAAATTGATGCCAGCAACACATTTCAAAAAACCTGGGAGAGATTTTTTCCATTTCAAAGTGGGAGCACAACTGAGCAAGAGGACAAATGCACTAGAATGTCTAATTTAAGAAACAGATACCTTTCAGGTCCTCAACTGGCAGGTTAATTAAATAGTACCTTCAAAACACCAGTCTCAATGTTAACAGCGAAGAGGCAACTCTGGGATGCTGGCCTGCTAGGCAGAGTTGCAAAGAAAAAGCCATATGTTAGACTGGCCAACAAAAAGAAAAGATTAAGATGGGAAAAAGAACACAGACACTGGACAGAGGATGAAAGGAAAAAAGTGTTATGGACAGGCAAATCTAGGTTTGAGGTGTTCAGATCACCAAGAACAAATGACCACATAAAAAGTTGCTGGAGGAGTGCTTGATGCCATCTGTCAAGCATGGTGGAGGCAATGTGATGGTCTGAGGGTGCTTTGGTGGTGGTAAAGTGGGAGATTTGGTGGTGGTAAAGTATAGGATTGTCAGGGCCTGACTGCAGGAATGCCCTCTAGACATCTCTATGTTATGTTTTGTTGGTCCCCAGTTATCGGCAGCTGTCTTGTGTTGTCTGTAATTGGGGATCCTATTTAAGTTCCTGGGTTTCTCACCTGTATTATTGTTTGTGCTTCATGCCCTTCAGTTCTTGGTTGTTGTCGCACCTTTTTTGTTGTTGTTTTTGGAAATCAATAAAGGAATGTCTCTTTTCTATTGCTTGGCGCCTCAGGTCCTGCCTTCCAGCCATGACAAATAAAAGGGATCTTGAAGAAGGACTATCACTCCATTTTGCAGTGTCATGCAATACCCTGTGCACGGCACTTGACTGGAGCCAATTTCATCCTACGACAGGAACTAGGGATGGGAAACCGAGGCTTTCTAAACCATTGAGGCTCGTTTAGAAAAAAATGCTTCATTGCTTGAAGCTTTCCAAATCAGTGCACATCAGGGACATCTGCTGGACAAAATGTAATATGACATGTTTGATTTAGACGTATTGTATTTGGAGCGATACATATTTTTGAGGGGTTCGTGGCCACCAGCCCTTTCCTCAGTTGTTATTGGTGCATTCAAAGTAATGGTAAGGATGAATGAATAATAAAGACAACTGAAAATGCTAAGTTCAATAAAACAGGAATTTGTTAATGAAGAAAGGCTGACATTTTGTGTTCAACAAAATCGGATCACCCGCAACAGGACGAATCAATCCCGTGACCTTATGAACAGTATTCTAGAGTAGTACGGTTGCGCCACAGTATTAGACACGTTGATTTGGTATTTGGTCTTTAGTCATTTGTGCAATGTGAGGTATTGCATTCTGGTTTGAAAAACACTTGGTCAAACAAAGATTCGGACATAATCAATGGCGTGATTATGTCCCTCTGAAGCTGTAAAGTTATGTCAACGTTTTCATTCACTCCCACACCTCCTTCCCTCGTCTACTGACAGCCCTCGAAGTGACCGGATTTCATAAACATTTTATGCACTCAGTTTCAAAACAGCCATTCTGAAAGCGGCACTGGTTGGAACTGGATTTTGTGACGTCCGAAGCTTCGAACATTATTGGTCACGTGGTGTTGTACTTTGAAACGAGCTTCTGGTACACTGCATCAAAGCGGTAGAGCTCGGAAAACTGAACGGTGCTTTGGAGCTTCGGTTTCATTCGTCCTATCCCTACAATGATCCAAAGTACAGCTCCAAATCATGCAAGAATTGTTTAGGGAAGAAGCCGTTAGCTGTTATTCTGTCTATAATGGAGTGGCCAGCACAGTCTCCTGATCTCAACCCTATTGAGCTGTTGTGGGAGCAGCTTGACTGTGCGACACGTAAGAAGTGCTCATCAAGTCAATCCTACTTGTGGGAGTTGCTTCAGGAAGCATGGGGTGAAATCTCTTTAGATTACTTCAACAAATTGACAAGTAGAATGCCAAAGTTCTGCAAGGCAGTAATTTCAGCAAATGGAGAATTCTTCAAAGTTTGAAGGACACAATTATTTCAATTAAAAATCTTGTCAATGATTATATTTCCTATTCATTTTGCTATATTTCCTATTCAAACTCATTTCTTGTATGTTTTCATGGAAAACAAGGACTTTTCTAAGTGACCCTAAACTTTTTAACGGTAGTGTGTATTTCAAGACAGGCACATGAATTATTTATTAAACAATAAATATTTACTTGTGTTCCTACTTTTCAGTCACTTTCAGGAAGTGATATTAACTGCATCTTTAGCCTAAGGGGAAGTAACCGTCGCCTATTAGTTTTTCTTCAGGCTTTCTGATTTTTGACAGGGGGACAAACTTAACATGTCATCCCTGTTACCGTGAATTCAGATAGTAAATCACTGAACTGTTAAATTTCAAGGTAATTGTTTAAAACTAGTAAAAATATGTCAACACTGCTGACCATGTGGTCTCATTAGCTTCATCACATGGCTAGTAACGGCTAGTTGAGGCCTAAATCATCAACCCCATTTACCATCAACCTTGTTACCTTTTTACGGGTATCGACAAGGGTACTGACAGGATTGACATAATGGTAACTGGGTTGACATGAATACATACCGCTCCGGAAAAAAATTAAGAGACCACTGCACCTTTTTCTTTCCTTTCCAAAAAAGTCAAAAAGGAAGGTTTTGAGTGAGGACCAGAAGGGTTAAAATTCAGAGACCACTGCAAATTGAATGCTTCTGTCCCTCACTCAAAACTTTCCTTTTCAACTTTTTTGGAAAGGAAAGAAAAAGGGGCTCTTCATTTTTTCCGGAGCTATAGAATAACCAATAATTACAATTAAATTAAAAACCAGCTTTAGTTACATTACTGTTAGTGTGCACTTTAGGTTACCACATAATTTATGCACTTTATGTTATGTAATTAGGAGAAATGGTGTATCTTGATCTCTAACTGGTATCATTTTGGCCATCAAAGACAGACATACACAGGTTATACAGCATGTACCGCATTGGAAACAACAGATTCTTCTGGCCAGCTCGGGAAGACACAATTTGGTACCTGTTTAAATGACATTATCAGATTAATCCCTGCTCCCCGGCCTGTTACTAAGCATCACATGGGCAAAACTTGTAGGGTAAAATAAAAGGCTGAGTGAGTCTGGGTAGACAAATGGCACTGAGGTTTCTAGTGTTCTTAAATTAAAAAACTGTCAGCTGAAGGATAAAATCAAAACAATTTTCCAAGAAAACCGCATGAAGTACTATTTCTCGAGAAAGGTCTACTTGAGATAATACCTTTTTGTTTTTGATGTTATTTTATTTAAATTATTGTTAATGAAATTGTGTCTGTTATATGGTGTTTAATGTTGCATGATTATGGGAGAGAAGGATTTTTTTACCCCGTACATACAGACTGGTGACAAATTAAAGGAAAAACCTGAGTAAATAAATGGAGGAACATAATAAATGCAGATGCTTCCATACAGGTGTACTGCAGGATACAATGCAATCCTTATCATGCTCTGTGGCATGTAGAAAAATGCTGAGCAGGCCCAGTTGATCTCGATTTTGGATCAAGATGGCAAGAAGGTTTATAGATTTGTCTCTTCCGGGATGATAATGCCTCCATCCACAGTGAACAAGGGGGTCACTGAATGGTTTTATGAGTATGAAAATGTGTCATATTCTAGGGCCTTCGCAGTCACCAGATCTCAACCCAGTTAAACACCTATGGGAGATTTTGGTCTGAAGTGTAAGACAGAATTCTCCACAACCATCACCAACACACCAAATGAGGGAATATCTTCTGGAAGATTGGTGTTCCATCCCTCTAGTATTGCTCCAGAGACTCGTAGAATCTATGCAAAGTTGCATTGAAGCTGTTCTGGCGTCTCTTTCCGGGGAGCCCTTTTTGTCATTTCAGCCCATGCCCCTCTAGGTCTGTGCACAGCTCTGCATTTAAGGATGTCGTCTGCCCAACAAAATACCTAATAATTATTTTTTTAAAAAGCTTTTCAAAAGTGAAAGTGCAGCCATTTAGTAGAATGACTAGCTTATAATGGTTGTTGACAATGCATTTTTGTTGAGTTTATGGTAAAATGCAGGTGTCCATTGTAGTTAATTATTGTATGTTCACTTTTGAAAATCCTTTGCCGATTGCCCATATGGGCGATAATCTACAGATATTACCGCAAGGCATTTTATATAATAATGTGAATGGCACTGCTGCCATCAGTAATTTGTATCCATATTTTTGTTGATAATATGTCTTTTTTTTTCAGGAAGGATCATGATCTGACTAGCACTTTCAATAGACTCAAACATAAACTATATGCCTACTGTAACGTGATGGTGGTGAGGAGGAACCAGGCGCAGGCTTACTTGCATTTGAATGTTAAGTTTAATCAAAACGAACACCAAATACAAAAACAAACTGAACCAAAGTAAAGCGCTGACACTTAGCAGCGAAACGAAAACACTCACCGCATACATGCAACGTAAAAATCAACATATAGCAACAATAACCGACAACTGGGGGGAGCAGAGGAGAAACATTTAAACACATACTGATGGGATGATTGGGACCTGGTGTGCATGATTATGGGAGACAAGACAATGAATGAGTCCGGGGTGAGCTCATGAAGTGACGGGAACCGGGAGTGCACGGCACGATGGCGCTAGTCATCACCGTACCGTGACACCTACAGCAAAATCAGAATATGGTAGTAATCTTTTTTACATTCAAGCAGGCATTTTTGGTAATGGAAGCCATTTCTTGAGACCAGTGTTTCTTTTTTATTACATCAAATGTAATAACCATTCATGCTCAGCTATGGAAGTTCAAGTATTGATTGAGCCTTCAATAAATGTCCTTCCCTTTCATATTATATATTCTGCTGTATTGGACAGAGATGATGGGAAGTTTTTTTTTTCTCTCAGAGTGACTGGATTCAAAGCCATGCTTTCTAGTTTATCTAGACCAGACGCAGCAGCTTAAACCACTTGACCACCCTAGGTCAACCTACATGTTTTCTTCTAATGACTCCTAATAGGAATTAGAACAGTAATCTAGAAGTATCTGAGAGTGATCAGATGTTACATTGTTATTCTGGACAGGTATCTGTAGAAGACCACTTCATAAATAACCTAGAAAACCCTGACAGTGTCAAATTACACACTGATGGACTAAGACCTTTTCTTTGGCTGAATAGAATCCTGACAACATGGCTACATAAAACCCCAAAACTCCTTTGATGTGTACTGTTATCCTTGTTATTTGTCAAATACATACGGTAACCAGAGATCTAACATCAAATAAAAGGCACTTGGGTCAAGTACATTTTGTAAAATAATTTAAGTTTAACAAAACCAATAGGAGAGTGTCAATGTGTTTGTGCATGTGTTTTACTCAAGCCAACTGCCACAGAGACGTAAGCTATTGTCTTCCTTATAGTAGCTATTCGTAGGTAGATGTCCACAAGTAGCTTCCTCCATTGTACTAGTTCTAAGCAAAAACTGAAACTACTAAAACTAAAACTTAAATGTAACTATATAAGGAAGTATGATTATATCTGAATAATTGAAACTAAAATAGATAGAACAGTTTGAAAACTAAATGAAAATAGACTGAATTACAAAATTCAGTTAAAAAACTATTTTAAAAATATAAAAACTAATACAAAATACAACTGTAACAACTCTGGCAAACCCTAGCAATCTGCCCGGCTTAGTATCTGGTCTAGCTTAAACCGTTAAAATATAATTACGTCTGCATATTCTGTAAGAGAACAGATGTTTATTATATTTAACCGTATCACATCTAACCGTAATACGCCATGAAACATTTTTATTTACACAAATTGACTATAAAGTAAGGTCTGAAAATTGTCTATGAAAGGCAAATGCTTACATTACAATACTGGCATTAACTAATCATTATTAATGTAAGCAGGGAGGGAGGTACAGTGGGGAGAACAAGTATTTGATACACTGCCGATTTTGCAGGTTTTCCTACTTACAAAGTATGTAGAGGTCTGTAATTTTTATCATAGGTACACTTCAACTGTGAGAGATGGAATCTAAAACAAAAATCCAGAAAATCACATTGTCTGATTTTTAAATAATTAATTTGTTGAGTACTTTCTAGTCGAATGGCTTGGCAAAACGGGGATATGTTGTGACAAGGAAAGGTCATTATTGCAAAATCCACAAGAAATTGGGATGGGAGAACAATGTCTGTTAAATTGTGTTTCATAAATGAAAAGTAAACCATCTTGGTTGTTTGGTTTCAAAATTTGTGTTGTCGACAAATATAATACTCCTAAAGTGATTTCCCAGATTAGATACCTGATTTGAACTACGCACTTATGATGGCACGTCAACTTTACAGAAGTGTGAGAGATTAGGTGATGGACAGAGTAGTGTCAAATACAACCCAAAAGACTCCTTGCTCGGAGTGTTAACAGTCACTTTGGGGGCTAATGCCCCTCTGTGGCACTTGTAAAACAACATGGGATCTGGAGACAAGGAAGTCCATTTCACATAGGGAGCGCAAAGCAATTTTACAACTGAAGCATATTTTTCAATGTGCATTCTGTCATCGCTTACCAAATACCATATTGGATCTGTGCCACTGACCTTTTACAGATTTTTACAGATTTTCTACATTTTGTAATTTAGCAGACACTTAGCTAGAGTGACTTAGATTCATTGCATTCATCTTAAGATAGCGTAGAGAGAAAACTACACTACTCAAATAAGTTGCCATCAGCAAGGTTAGAGCTAAAATAATATATATAGCACAGCAGTAATAATAAGGATAATAATCAGTTGTTTCATTGAGAAACTATAGTAAAAACCTGGGATATAATAGAGGTGCCCCTGGGATATAATATTATAATAATGAGGATAAGCTGAGAGAGCTGCATCCCAAAGTGTGGCATATGGTGTGAGATCTCGCCATGCTTCCTCACTTTTGCTGACCTTACTATAAGCCTGCCTCCAATATATGATTAGGCAGGTGTTAATTCACTCACTCCTCGTCAGCCATAACTCAGACCTCTGCTTCGGCGGATGCCGTTGAGTTGTGTGGCTGGTTGGTGGCCATCCTGCTGGCTCACTTAGCTGATCGATAGCTAATTCCCTTACATAATCAAGGGGCCACGGCAAATGGAAAGCAGTGGAAGGTGTGATAATTGATTACTTTTGCTCTACATTTTCCCCAGTGAGTTCTGCTGGTGCTATGCCCCCTCATTTTTCATTGAGCTTTTGAGCAGAGGCACTGAGATGGGCTCCTTGCAACACATCACTTTTGGTTAGAGAAAGATATGATATCATGCAACTTACAGGAGAAGGAAGTGCTGTTAATGTTTTGATACTTTCAGTACTGTTTAGTTACTGAATGTACCACATGTGTTAGTGCAACAGATTTAAACATGCAGCACATATTAGTATGGGATCATCAAACTATTTGAAGTTTGCTAGCTTTTGCTAATGAACTCCATCACCCTAACCAACAGTCAGTCTAGAATTAAGTAGCCCTTTTTTTGATGTGGTCATAAAACTGTCCCTGTAACAAGGCCTCAGGTATTGTCTCCTGAGGAAGAATGGCCGAGACACTTTCAGTAGGCTAAGTGAATCCAGCTGTTGTGCTGAGAGGGCAATGTCAGATGTGAGAAACAGAGGCTGGATTTTGCATGCCTTGCACATCTAAAGCTGACGGAGCTTGGAGGGGAAATGAGGACTCCCGCAATGGAGCAGCATGAAGTGGAATGAACTCCTTCCCCCACAGAAAGAGGCCATAAACAGCACTGGCCTGTCTCAAAACATTACTAGCATCAAATCTTTGCTTCCACAGTTCTCATTCAACCTCAGTTGCTCAACTCTATTTCAAGTGCGTTGGAGGAGAAGGTCCAAAGTCCCTCCCCTCTGACCCTGTCCTCTTACCTTTGCGTGCAATGAGATTGACAGTTTGTAGTGATTTCAGAAAGAGGTATTGACTAAATATAGCACCTTGTTTATTTGCGGGTCTATTTTGTAGACATTGAAATTATTTCCAGAAATCAGGATGGTTTTTCATTGGTTTCTAATTACGCTGCCATGCAGTGAATAGGGCCTAATTTTCTGTCTGTGATACATTGTCTCCTCCAGATTCTGAATTGGTCTGTGTGAAATAATGTGTTTCAATAGTCAATGCCAGTCTGTTTCTTTTAGATTTTTTTTATTAGCAATTTTCTTAATGTTCCTCTAACTTTTGAGGGGCACTAATTGTTCACATTTTTTGGTAAACATACATAAATAAACAATTAAACTCTCTTTACAAATGACTCATTTTATCTCCGGTAGTAACATTTATTTTTAAATAAGTGTATGCATGAATAAATTAATCAGAGGGACTCAGAGGGAAAACTGCTTGTGGAAACTTGTGCTAACAGAATTCCCACTGGTCCATATAAGGTAGGAGGTGGAGTGGGAATATTATTCCATAACATTTTACTTTGTCTCTCCAGTACATCAAAAAAGAACTAAAAAGTCTAGAAGCATTGTTCAGGGGTGAAGGGCTGTCGGTTTAAAGGATTACTTGTGTGCAGAAGCACGTCACTGATTTGCAACCTGATCTTAGGGGACTACGCAGACTATTTTACGTAAATCCATGGGACCCGATTTTGTATGATATGTTACATTACGTTAGGTTACATTACAATGCGCTACCAAAATGTATAATACATTACGAATTGGCTAAAACGTAACATGTTACAAACGCTACTAAAACGTTTAATATGTTACGAACGCTAAAAAAACGTATAATATGTTACGAACGCCAGACAAACGTATCATATGGTACGATCGGTAGGAAAACTTATCATACATTACGAATTTGCACAAAACATCCAAGCCATGTTTCAAACTGGCAAAGTTCGGCTCTGAAGGCAGGCACCCTATCCACTGCTCCACACAGGGATTATGATTTTGGGAGGACGAGTAATGGCCATACTAAGGTCACTAAAATATGTAATAAATGCATTTTAACCTTACAGTTAATGGTTAACGTTAGGTATCGCAGCACTAGGGTTAAGGTTAGGGTTAAGGTTTGGGGTGAGGTTAGAAAACAAAAAAGTTTAGGTTAAGGTTTGGTTAGGGTTAGGTATCACAGAATTGGGGTTAAGGTTAGGGTTTGGGTTAAGGTTAGGTATCATAGCACTGGGGTTAAGGTTAGGGTTTGGGTTAGGTTTAGAAAGAAAATCACTTGTAACATATTGACGTTGTAACACCAGTATTCACTGTCTCTATCAAGAAGTTCCTATTTGGAGCAGTGGGTAGAGGCCCCGTCTGTGGAGCAGAAGGACCCGGCTTCAAAACATGCCCAGACAGAAAACTCATGCAAAACATATATGCATATATATATATAGAGGATTTCTCAACATATATTTGCATATGCGCCTTGTATATGTTTATGAAATATATAACTCGCGCTTCTCAGAATATCATATTACAATGCATGTCGTTTTAACACTGAATATTATGTGTTAAAATAATAAAATATATGACTATGCAGTACATTAAGCATTTCTCATCAACACACTGTGTTAAAATGAAATAACTTTTTCATTATTTTCCAGAGAAAAAGAGACTCATTATGAAAACAATATGCATACATTTTGATACAGTATCATGAATGCTATTCCTCTCTGTAAAAGTACTTCAAAGAAACGACTAACATAATAAACACATGACAGGAAGCAATACAAATATGATAATACATCAGTTAGATGTAAATACTAAATGCATATTACCAACTATAATTTTGTCATTTATGTAAATATATTTACATATATTTAAGACATATTGAAACATATTTGAAAACAGCCAAAATCGAATATGTAAATAAATATATGACACATGGCCATACATTAGTAATACATATAACACATACAGCTCCAGAAAAAATTAAGAGACCACTGCACCTTTTTATTTCCTTTCCAAAAAAGTTGAAAAGCAAAGTTTTGAGTGAGGAACAGAAGCGTTCAATTTGCAGTGGTCTCTGAATTTTAACCCTTCTGTTCCTCACTCAAAACCTTCCTTTTCGACTTTTTTGGAAAGGAAAGAAAAAGGTGCAGTGGTCTCTTAATTTTTTCCGGAGCTGTATATTAGTAAATGTTTAAAAAAAATATAGGCACATATTAAAAATGTTTTCAAAAGATATGCCAATATATAATACTTCCGTGGGTGGCCTTTCACTTTTTTTCTGGATTATTACTCTAACGTTACTTTACCTAACGTAATATAGCTTGTGACTTCGGCTGTCAAAGATTTACGTGAAATAGTCTACATAGTCCCTTGAGACCAGGTTGCGATATAATATACAGATAGATCCAGAAATATTTGGACACTAAACAGAAATACTTGAACAGAAATATTGAATGAAAATTTTTAGGAAAAATTTTTAGGAATTGCAACCATTTACATACACAGTCCCCTTATTTCATGGGCTCAAATGTAATGTTGGACAAATTAACACAATCATAAATGAAATGATCATTTTTAATTCTTTGAGAATCCTTTGAGAAGTCTGGAATGCATGGACATCACCAAACACTGGGTTTCATCATTTGTGATGCTTTGCCAGGCCTTTACAGCTGCTGTCTTCAGTTGTTGTTTTATTGTTCGTGAGTCTATCTGCCTTAAGTTTTGTCTTCAGCAGGTGAAATGCATGCTCGATCGGGTTGAGATCAGGTGACTGACTTGGCCATTGCAGAATATTCCACTTCTTTGCCTTAAAAAACTCCTGAGTTGATTTCGCAGTATGTTTTGGGTCTTTGTCCATCTGTAAAGTGAAGCGCTGTCCAATCAACTTTGCTGAATTTGGCTGAATCTGAGCAGACAGTATATCCCTTTACACTTCAGAATTCACGAACCATTCCAAGCCTTCTCTATACTTTTTTCTTCCAATCATTCTGGTACACGTTGATCTTAGTTCATCTGTCCAAAGAATGCTGTTCCAGAACTCGGCTGGGTTTTTTTAAATGTTTTTTGGCAAAGTCTAATCTGGCTTTTCTATTCTTGAGGCTGATGAATGGTTTGCACCTTGTGGTGAACCCTCTGTATTTACTCTCATGGAATGGATCCTACGATCATCCACCACTGTTGTCTTCCATGGACGTCCAGGCCTTTTTGTGTTGCAGAGCTCACCAGTTCATTCTTTTTTTCCTCAGAATGTACCAAACTGTTGATTTGGCCAACTCCAGACCTTTTATCTGCTTAATTGATGAAGAAATAACAAAGGAATTGCCCACACCTGTCCATGAAACAGCTTTTGAGTCAATTGTCCAATTACTTTTGGTCTTTGAAAAAGAGGAGTCTATATATTAAAGAGCTGTAATTACTAAACCCTCAAATTAAAGCTGAGAGACTGCAATTTTAGCCCAAAATTTCATTATTTAACTGTAACTTGAATATATGTTGGTAAACAGCCAAAATAACAAAACTTGTGTCAGTGTCCAATTATTTCCGGACCTAACTGTATCAAGTATGAACTGAAAACACGCATTTAAAGATGATCCCACCTTTTTTAATAGAGTGTAAGTTTTAGACATGAATTGTATTAGTTGATACCCTCTAAATTAAGATGCAGCACATTGTCAAGGAAACACAGATGAACAAGAAACACATGCATCATACACGTTTAGCATTTTACAGTCCTTTCATTTTTCAGAACGTGATTATTTTACTCGTCTCTGTATGGGCTATGGGGATTTTGTGGATGCCTTTTCTCAGTGTCTACAGTGGGGTGTTTAAGGTATGCCTGCCTTTCCATGACAACTGCCTGGTTCTCATACAAGCAAACTGAATTTAGCTGACCTCATCAGTGTGTTTTTGTTTTCCTCTGACCTGTGCTGTCTGGCCTGCAACTAGCATCTACCCAGCCATGTCTAACACCTACAGTGCAAGCAGCAGGTAGGCAGCTTTCAGAAAAAATACATATGCGATGGCAGTGCTTTAGTAAACTAATGCTATAGCACCCCCTTTTGAGAAGCAGCTGCAGTACCACCAACATTTTTATTTTTTATGAACTGAACAGGTTGGTGGGGGCTGTTGGGGGTGGTGTGAGGAAAGTGGCTTCCTGAACACCCTCTGTGATAGCAGCTGCACCTCACCATGTTCAGCCACCAAGCCTGTCAAATCTTTCATCTCTTTCAGGACTGACTCAAATTGCAGTTAGAGAGTAATGGCTGTGTTTTATCGAGACTGACAACATGGATCGCTGTGACCTAGATCACATCTAGATCACACCTTCAGACCCAATACACCTCAGCCAATAATGCTTTTGCTGCTTTATAGTAAATATGGATTAAAGGCTAGGACTGGACTTTACAAAACTTTAGCCACTAGGGATGCTCATAACCCAAAGTTGTACTATAAAAGGACAGAAATATTTTGAAGAAATACTTAATAATGAGATAAGACATTTACTGATGCTGTATACTATTTCAACCATACAGCCAATATTAAAACTGTTACCCGAGCAAACGGGACTTCCCAAGAACATCCAGGGAACCACAACACAACACCCTGACGTTCAGGGATGTTGTTACAATATATTTTTGGTTTGCAGGATGAACAATGAGCAATGATCCCATGTTTATATTTGACTGGTATTTTCTCTTTGGAAGGACAAGTACGACAGAGTCCATTAGAGATAAAGGAATTACAATTCTGAAATGTTTTTACATTCAGAAAAAATAAGCTAGACCGACAAAACAACCCAGAAGACAATCATCACACCAACTGTTCTAATTACTACAGTAAGTAACACTAAGCTTAAATCCTACTGCAATTTTATGGCATTTAATCCTTAGCACTACCGATGCCCACAGCATTCAATCCTTATCCTGCCTGGGAGTCAGAGGGTTCACCTTCTCCATGGACAACATGCCACTTTATATCCACCATTGCTGTACCACTCAAACATGTCATGGTAACTACAACCCTTTTACCAAAAAAGTTGGGACGCTGTGTAAAATTGAAATAAAAACACATTGCAAAATTTGCATTTAAACCCTACATTCAATAGAAAATAGAACAGAGACAACATATCAAATGTTGAAACTGAAAAATGTTATTGTTCCTTGAAAAATATATTCCCATTTTGTATTTGATGCCAGTAACACATTTTAAAAAAGCTGGGACAATAAACTGGAAAGGTTGTGTAATACAAAAAGAGAACATGGTGGAATATATCACAATGCATTATATATGCCACCCTCCTGGAGAGTGTTCTTCACTTGGCTGGATGTTGTGAATGGGGTTTTTCTTTACCATGGAAAGGATCCTATGATCATCCACCACTGTTGTCTTTCATGGACATCCAGGCATTTTTGTGTTGCAGAGCTCACCAGTGTGTTCTGTTTTTCTCAGAATGTACCAAACTGTTGATTTGGCCACTCCTAATGTTCCTGCAATGTTTCTGATGTATTTTTAAAAAAAAATTTGCAGCCTAAGGATGGCCTGTTTCACTTGCATTGAGAGCTCTTTTGACCGCATGTTGTGGGTTCACAGCAACAGCTTCCAAATGCGAATGCCACACTTGGAATGAACTCCAGACCTTTTACCTGCTTAATTGATGAAGAAATAATGAAGCAATAGCCCCTACCTGTCCGTAAAACAGCTTTTGAATCAACTGTCCAATTACTTTTGGTCCCTTGAAAAAGAGGTGGCTACATATTAAAGAGCTGTAATTCCTAAACCCTTCCTCCACTTTGGATGTGCATGCCCTTGAATTAAAGCTGAGAGACTGCCCTTTAAGCCCATATTCATTATTTAACTGTAACTTGAATATATTTTGGTAAACAGCCAAAATAAAACTTGTGTCACTGTCCAATTATTTCTGAAATGTATAGCTGGATCATTAGCTGGATCATTTCATGGGTGTCTTGCACATCTGTGAAAGCACCATTAACGCTGAACAATATATATAGGTTTTGGAGCAACATATGCTGCCATACAGACAATGTATTTTTCAGGGAAGGCCTTGCTTGTTTCTGCAAGACAATGCCAAACCACCTTCTGCACATATTACAACAGCATGGTGCCACAGTTGCTCCGGGTGCTAAACTGGCCTGCCTGCAGTCCAGACCAGTCACCCATTGAAAATGTTTGGTGCGTAATGAAACGAAAAATACGACAAAGGAGACCCCGAACTGTTGAGCAGCTGCAATCCTTTGCCAAGCAAGAATGGGACAACATTTCACTTTCAAAACTACAGCAGTTGGTCTCCCCTGTTCCCAAACTGCAGAGTGTTGTTAAAAGAAGAGGCATGAAATCATGAAGTGCACCGAGAGACTGGCCAAAGACCACAACTACATTTTATCTGCCAACCAGGAGCCATTGTAACATGCATACCTCTCCACAATGACATGGATGATGCCATCGTCACCACTGAACACCCGCTGTATCCCACCTGGAAAAGAGAAACCTAAGTGAGAATGAGAATTATCAACAAAAGCTCTGCTTCGAACACCATACTCCCATCAAAGCTTAACAGGCTCAGGGCAACCGGATCCTTCACTTTCTGACATACTGACCCCAGGTGGTGAGGGTAGGCAACATCACATTCATTGTGATGCCCACCCAAGGGTGCATGCTCTGCCCCCTCTTATACTATCCATTCACTTGTAACTGAATTACCACGTACAACTTCATCAATCTTTAGGAATTCAGACATAATGACATTGGAGGTCCTGATTTCCAGTGATGATGAGACAACCTACATTGAGGAGGTTAAAGCACTGGTGGAATGATGCCAGATAAACGGACTCTCCCTCATTGCAGATTTAAAAAATATATATTGACAAGGAACATCAGGAAACAGAAGAGCACACGGCTCGTCTGCAAGCCCTGGTGGGTTTTGCAGTGGGTTTGAGCAGGGGATCCTTGGTCACCTGCAATTGGGGGCAGAAGGACTCATCCAAAGTAATGGCTCAGAGTATCCCATCTTCACCCTTTCTGGGGACTGCTTGGAAAACCACTCCTCATACAGTCTGTATCAGCCACCAGGATTGATGCCTTTCTCTATTATGAGGCTAGAAGCTCCCAGCACATCAATAAATGAATAAGTTCACATTGCAAAAATTGAGAGATCAGCTCACTTCATGAAAGACACTAGCATCCCCATGCCTCTTACTGTCATTTAATCTCTTATTTTAAATAAAAACAGTCAGCAGCTTTTTTACAAACCATGTGGCTTCCAGGCCTTGTAACGCTGTGGATCCATATACCGTATATTGTTAACACTGAATTATTAATTTAAAAAAACTATACAAAAACACTTTAAATAAAAAATAATACATAATTTAAAAACAACAGCCCCTCCATCTCAGTCCTTAGTTTTTACACTGCAATCATTTATGTGTAGGGGGTCATTTATGTCAAGGGTGAGTCTGAATTTCATGCTGAGGTTATTGGTTTGATTTTTAGAATGCTCCATCTAATCTCCCTGGTGTCCTTTTAAATCTTAAAAAGATTTAACTGGTTTGACAACTCCTAGCTGACCTGGTTTGACAACTCCTAGCTGACCCTGCCCAAAGTCACTGGATAATCCATGTCCTGGTCTACCTGGTTGTAGAGCTGACCTGGATTCTGCCTAAAGACTCTGGACACTGCCTACCTGTATTTGGTCATCATAACATGCATGTGGCCCAAAAAAGTAATGTACAGTCATTTTACAATCTTACCTGGCTGACCAGAAGAGGACTGGCCACCCCTAAGAGTCCAGCGCATTTCTAGGCTTTTTTCTAGGTTCCAACCCAGGTATGGACTTTTTCTCAATCACATGATTGCATTTTAATTTTGATATTGATCGAAATAATGCAGTCAAAAGTGGAAAATGAAAATGCAATGTGGGATTGCATTAATATTTGAATTAAGTTAACTATATGCTTCCATAATTTTGTTCTCAACAAATAATACAATGCACAGTAAAGATTTTGATCTTTAATATATTTTTTGTTCATCAAGACCCAATGTGTGATTTCGGTGTTTCCTTAATTTTATGAGCAGTGTACATTTGAATTAGATTTACCAGATCCAGCATTTACAAGACCTTCAACTCAGGGGCGAATATTCATCTTTCAGCATGGCAACAACCCGAAGCACACAGCCAAGACAATACTGGAGTGGCTTCGGGTCAAGTGTATGAATATCCTTGAGTGACCCAGCCAAAGCTTGGACTTGAACCCAATCTGTGGGGAGAAGTGAAGATCACAGTTCACAAACGCTCCCTATCAAATCTGACAGAGGCTGAGAAGATCTGCAAGGAAGAATTAGAGAAACTACCAAAACCCTGGTGTGCAAAGATAGAGGCATACCCAACAAGATTCTAAGCTGTGATTGAGGCCAAAGGCACTTCTTTACTGAATGAATGGCCTGAATACTTATATACATTAGATATTTCATTTTTTTATTATCATTAAATTGGCACACATTTTAAAACAGTTTTTTCTCTTTGTATTTGTAGGGTCTCTTATGTAGATAGAAAAAAAATCAATTATAAGTTAAGTATGTAACACAACAAAATGTGGAGAAAGTGAAGGGGTCTGAATACTTTCCAAAGGCACTGTATGGACCCAAGCTCTTAATGACTGAATGGAAAGCTAAGTTAAATCTCTCCAATCCTATTTGTCTTTTCTAATGTACACCTATAAAATTGGGCCAATTTTTCAGAACCGGATAAAGCCTATTTCTGGACAAAAAGAAAACAAGCTAAACTGAGAATCTCCAATGAAAGTGCTTTTCATTCCAGGAGCAAGCTTATCTGGCTCCAGGAAACCAGCCCATTATATTATGACAACAAGACATGCTGAGTTTTGTTACCATACAGATCTGTGTAAAATGCTAGGGATTATAAGTACTTTATCTGTAAGCAAACCATAACAATATCTGCAAATTACACTTTACGATTTCCTATACCTCTGAATTTTGTTCAATATAAATCAAATTTCAAATTGATTTGGGTTGGATGCCATTTTAGGCTTACCTTCCCTTAGCCAATGAGACTGTAGTACACCTTTGGCCTTGAACAAGACTGACAAACCATGTTGAGTTTTTGGACTATTAACAATTGCCTTAAATTGGTCAGTTTTTAAATGGAATCTAGCTGAAAATACCTGAAAACTAAAGTGCAAAAAAAATGAATAGAAAGATATTCCTTTTCAATTAATGTTATGGAGCATAAATAGTAATTATTTTTTGCAAAGCGAATCAGAGAGGAGTCCTTTTAGTTTCTTGTGAATTTTACTATCTCTGGTACCACATGATACACATTGTTTTGTGAAAAACTGTGGTGCCTTGATCTTAAAAAAAAAAACCTGAGATCATATCACATTCTTTAACAAGGAATACAGTTTTAAATTGTTTGTTTTTTTGAGGAATTTCCTCATGTGAAGGTTCTGAAGACTTCACATTCTCTGAAGCCAGTTACAACAATACTCAGATAAACAGAAAGCAGCTTCTAAACCTATGATGAAGAAAATAAATAGAGATAGGCTCACTTTGTAAGAACATGGATTTGCCAGGGTTGTGGGTTCAATTCCCACAGGGGTCAATATGAAAAACTATATAAAAAAATGTATGTACCCACAATTGTTAGTTGCTGGAAATGGGTCTGCTAAATGACTTAAATGTGTCAAGTACAAAGAAAGGTATTTGAGTATCTTGAGAATCTACATCAGTCACTTGTAAGCTAGTCACACAGCAGGTTTCTACCAATTAATAATTATTTGTGGTACTTAGGTGACAAAGCTCTTTTGATTATTCAAAAGGCTGATGTCCTGCAACCCCGGGAATGGCTTATAATGGCAGTGGCAATTGCTCTTACACCAGAGCCTTAAGTGAGGGTGTAACAGACTGGCAGGAACATGTTTTGTCATTTAGGTTGATTAAAATAAAAGATAGTACCTCATTCATGTTAATATTGAGTTGAACTGAGGCTAAATTCCAGATCAGAATAAGGTACATAAATAACCTTTGAATTTAGTTCTACAATATGTTTAGCTTCTTTTGGAAAATATAATACATAATCAAGTCTTCATTTTAGGTTACTGCTACTTCTAAATAGACTGTGCTGAAATTGTTTGAATCCAGATCCATGCATTACCTTCTTACTGAGATCACTGAGAATTATGTTGAAGTATATCTTACGCATGGGTAATAAAAACGTGTATTTGGTCTTTTTTTTTTTCAAAACCCTTAACTATTTAGCCCAAGCCCACATCTCAATAACTGTTTTGTGTTTATATCTTCTTTAAGTTTTAAGGGTTATTCTTGAAGTCTTCATTTTTAATGCTGATGTCCTTGTGGAAAGTTGGTCATTTGGATGTGGTCCATTTGAAGTCCAGGATTGTAGTAAGCTGACCCATCATATTTCAAGTCCAAAGGCTCATTGTTGTCCAGGCGTAAAACTAGGAGTAAGAAACACAGATGTGAACCTTTTCAAATGCAATTTATGATCACTGGTAATTTCCATTCACCATTCCAGTCTTATCAGAGAAAGAACAAGGATTTTGCCTTTACACAGACAACACAATTCTAATCTGTTGCCCAATTAATTCACAAAATATACAAAATTAGACTGCCAATGTAAATGTAGCCTAAAGGAACTGCCTACCTGGATCTGATGGAAATTCCTCAACAAGCTTTCTGTGCGTGAAATCCCGTCGACCCTTCTTTCTCAGGATGACGTAGGCCACCATTGCCACAAAGCACACTGCTAACCCTGTGCCAAGAATGGCACCCCATGCCACTGAATTCTTGTTCTTCGTGGCACCTGACTCCAAGGCTTGGAAAATAAACAGACTATATTATGACTTTAATCAATATTGTGACTTTAATTTGTTTTTTTATCAAGATATACTTGGAAAGAGTTGGGGGAAAAAAATGCAACATTACAATGTTTTCTAAGATAATTCAAATATTAATTAATATTAAAAAGTTGTCTTTCAAATTAAATGTGGCAAAGGATACATATAGTTTTAGGTTGGTTAGGCAAGTACTATTTCCCAGCCATGTAATTAAACTACCATGATCACTGTAATAACTTGTTTATTGCAATTTGGTTAATATTTTTCATCTTTTGAGTCTGACTGAAGGAATGAAACAGTCACTGAACATGCATGTTAAAATGCGTGAAAATATTTATTTCATGATGCATGTCACTTGTGAGGGACTGAGCTTGATATGTATAATGTTTGACTATCATGATTTATTCAATGATGCTTTTCCTAAATCCCTGATAAAATTATGTTTTACCCAACCCATGTAAAGGGAAAATAATTATGTCTGAAATGCAGTTACAGGCTGTGTTCTTTCTGCTAATGTATTGTTTCAATTGCCATTAAAAGACAAGAAAACCATAAAACAACTCTCCACAGAGAGAGAGTACACTTTTTTCCAGGGCAACTTACAGGGGCAATTAGGGTTAAGTGCCTAGCTCAAGGGCACAATGACATTTCTTCAACTTGATGGCTCAGCAATCCTAACCAGCAACCTTTATATTACTGGTTCAACAATTCCACCGCTTTCCTATCTGCCACCCAGATGAGATATTAAATTTGTTTTTTAATAATTTCCTTTCTCCAAGACTGATAATTTTGGATGTTCAAGAAAATGCTCTGACATGCTAGGGCAACCCATGAATAGAAAATGATCTAGGTCCAGATAGAATCTGCTTTTGTGCGTCTTAGTTATGAAGAACTCTAAACCTAAGAAGCATGGTGTACAAAGCTCAAAAGCAACATGCAAATTAGGTAAATGAACTGGTCAAACAAGCCAGAGTCTAACCAATCACCGGCTGTAATGTATAATGTGCCCTATTGCAATGACAACATTGTTTTCGACACTCATTTACAAGTCTTGTAGTCAACTAATGTTTGTAAGTAAAAGTTACTATATATTGAAATTCATGACAGTAGCTGATAAATCATGCGTTTTTGAAACTGATGAATTACAATAAGAACTCCTCGTGAATCATTCATAACCTGTCTAATGGAGGATATCTACTTTTAATGAATGTCACCCAACCATCCACTCAAACTCTTTTATGGTATAATAGAAACTGGAGAAGAGTACTCTCACGCCCTTTACGGCAGCAATGGTCTAGCACTGACCTTAGCTAATGACCCCGTCTTTACTGTAGCCAGGCTAACACAGAAGTCCATTGTCCCCTGAAAAAGGTGTTTGTAATGGAAGCCTCCACACCAACTGTGGGCACGTAGATAATGTTTGAAACTCAAGACCACACAGCCGGTCAAACAAGGAGAGTTTGTGCAAAGAAAATTTTGAAAAAAATAGATCTGTCCAATGTAGGTCAGAGACCGCAAGAAAAGCCCTGTGCCATCGGGCATTGGATATTGTGTTTCCTAGAAACCAGGTCCCTCAAGTGGGAAAATGAAATACTCAGTTGCCCCTTTTGAACGTTTGATTGCATGGTCTCTGTCTAGTTGACTCATTTAAGAATCTCCCAAACCACTTGAAACAATATCGCAATAGATAAATTAAGTGAAAACAACCAAATTGAAACAGATTGCAGTGCTCTGTCAGTATCTCCCTAAAAGTTGTTACAGGCTCCATTGCCCATGCAGGTCCTGCAGGTTACAAGTGCTTACAGCAGTACCCTTCAGACAAAGAATTTACCTAGACACTCGAAAACTCCTCACCTCTGTCAGAGATGTTTGCTAAAGCGGAACCAGATTCCATCACTGTCAACATCGTATGGTCATCTGTTGTGCTGGGGGCTGTGGTATTTGTCGATTTGGGACTTATTTCAGGAGTTGTTGTCTTAGGGGTGTCTGAGGGGAACTCTGTCACTGTGGTCGTTACATTAGAGTGATCCACTGTATCACTGAAAACTCCCTTCTCCCCATCAGGATCTGGACTGGCCTCCGTGCTATTGATGTCTGGCACTGTGCTGGTCTCGTTGAATTCAGTTTCATTGAAAGTGGAATTGAAACCATTTGGGTTTTCTGTGATTTGATGGGTTGCGTTTGGTGTGATTGTTGTGGTTTGTAATCCACTGTCCTCTCTGGTTTCATTATCAGCATGGCTTGAATTTAAAGCAACGCTCACTGGCGGTTCTGGTTCCACAGTGGTTACTTGAGATTCAAGGTTCTCTAGTAATTCCGGATCCTCTGTTGTAGCTTCTGACCACATGGATGGCATTTTGTTGAGATCATCAAATTTGATCATGGAGGCTTCTGCAATACCCTCTTCATTCACATCACCATTGCCACTGGTCAGAGCTTGTGCTATCTTTTTGAGTTGACGAAGCCAATGTGGATCAATTGCACGTCCTGGAGTGTCTGTTGTTGTCTGAAGCCAGGCTGAATGGAAACCCTGCAGTTGCAATAGCAGGACAACATTGATGATGGTGTACAGGTTCATCTTGTGTATCACCTTCCTGTTCAAAACAAATTATGCATGTTAGATAGAATGAGTCAAGGTTAGTTCTCCACAAATGTTTTATGAATTCTGTCATTTTGGCTAAAAAATCTTATGGCCTGCAGCCCCAATTTGATTGCAACTACAAAATAACTGCCAATATAATGGAAGCCCTTGAGTAAATGAAAGATGCTAAGTATATTGAGAGTATCCTTCCACACATTGATTAAGTGATTAGGTTGTGTATTACTGCAAAAAATATTTACACTGGCAAAACATTTTTGTAACATGATTGGGCCAGCAAAATACAATATAGAGATCTATTCAATGCACACAATCTGGATTCAGTGATGTCTTAATGTTGTAGCATCTGAATCAGAAAGATCCTAACAGTATTTACAGTATCATGTGGAAAACCAGCCAAATTGATATGAATAGCAAAAAATAAGGTTTTAGAATCTGGATCATTATGTTCCCCTCAAAAATGCAAAAAGAATAAAAATCAGCCCACGATTCTTAAATGGCATTTCATAATTGTCATATTCTCAAAACATACTTGGCACATACTACAAAAAAGCAAGCTCTCTATAAGTGATTGGGTAATTTGACTATCTTTATCTTTTAATAAAATTAGAATCTATCTACACCAACCCAAGAGATAAAGTGCTGATGCTATCAGATTGGCTTTGACCTTCATTTGGATAAGAATGATTCAGGGTCAGAGAGACAATTAATTCCCACGGTTGGAAGCAAACCCACCATGTTTTTCTAATCAAACTTTCCAGAATGTTTGTTATGGGAGTCTGCAAACTCTTTATTATTGGATTTTGGGAACAAGAGACTAAATTAATGCCCATGCAATTAGGTAAAACTTATTACTAAGTAAAACTATGGGGAGTAATTTAGTTGATGCAATCCTTGAGGTACAGCAATATTGTCTGTTGGCATTCAAAATATGCATTCAGCAGCCTTGTTAAAGCAAACAGGATTGTCCACCTTGCATTTTCGATTCAGAGATTTTCTTAAAGCCAAGGGATTGAATGGCTTTTAACAGCATAATAAAAATTATATAGCATATATTAATTCTTGTATTTTGGACTACTTTACATTATCTTGGAATGTCAGCATAGTGAAATGTGTAATGGTTCAATCTGCCATTGTAGGCCATCCATTTGGTAAATGTTATCTTACTTCCATTGCTCAAAGAATCTTTATGTTAGATTTGTGTGCTCCTCCTACTTTTCACACATAGTTTGTTCAAAATAAAGTTCAGTTAACACAGTTTGTGTATTGTCACAGTTTGTGAAAATCTAATTGATTAAATGAGATGACATTTATACTGATGTGCTGGAATGATGGAAAACTAGGTTACTTGTTACTACAAGTTAAAACCACGGACAACCCAATGTACCATTATATATAATTTGAATGTACAGCATTTACAAGTGGATGGAACAGACAAATATCCAGTTATTTCTGAAATGTCACATATGTAAGAACCGACCTTACTTAATACTCTCCCATACAGAACCAATTGAGAAACAGCGCTACATTATTAAAATCCTTATCGTCACATACCTTTATCAGGTGCTCAATCAGGTGGTTACAGGTAACAGGTGTTCAGAAGGCAGTGAGACTTCTCACTGAGGCAGCCAGCATATGAGCCAAAGTGAACAATAGGCTTGAGAAGAGGGAGGGCAGTGCAGCCTGTTCCGATTGAAACAACCCGGAACCTGTTCAACCTGATTTTACACTTACCAGTAACAATAACACACCCTCAAATCCAGCCAATCCTTCAACTAAATGAAAACCAATCACAGGTACTTAGATGACTAACATATATTTTAATGATACTTTGAAAGATGGCCATGTTGTGGTTTGAAAAATCGTTGGTGTACCTGAGACGATAGTTTGTTTCAGGTCAGATTGGTTGCCAGGGCAGTCAGTGCAGCTGAGGGCGGAGCATCTGTCCCCATGTCCTCTGGGCATTCTTGCCCTGTGATAGTGGAATGGTTACTGTTATCATGGCAACAAAGAGGCAGAACAGCTCATCTTTCACCCCGCCTCTGTGGTTTACATCTGGCATAAATTGTTGTGGCGACCAACCTGTGTGTCACAACCTAGTATTGTTAATGTTGTTCTGTACAAAAATAACAGGGCGTAAGGTAGTGTCTACGTGTTAACTGAGCAACAACAACCTAGAGTCTTACAATATTTGATGGGACGTATGCATTTTCATGTCCAAAGCACATTCATAATATAAAATACAGACACTTTTATAAATACTAAATTAAGTGACTCACGTTTCACCTCTTAACTGACTAACAGAAGTATTCATTATGATTCACTTATGATGCAGGAGCTTTTAGTTTGGAAGATGTTTTTTTAATATCCCAATACTGGGATTTAATTGCATTTAATTCAACACTCGGGAGCTCTTTCCAAAAATAATGCTTCGGAATCGTTATATATAGTACATTTAGGATGTATTCACACCCCTTAATTCGGAAAATATTCAGGGCCATACAAGGACATTCACAGACTTGTCCTCAAGCCACTCCTGTCAAGCCACTCCTGCAATGTCTTGGCTGTGTGCTTGGGATCTTTGTCGTGTTGAAAGGTGAACATTTGCCTCAGTCTGAGGTCTTGAGTGGCCTGGAGCAGGTTTTCATCAATGAACTGTTTGTACTTTAGACTGTTTATCTTTTTCTCTATCCTGACTAGTCGCCCCCAGAACAAGGTGGTTTCCTCCAGACATTTGGCATTTAGGCCGTTCTATCTTGCTTTCATCAGACCAGAGAATCTTGTTTCTCATGGCCTGAGAGTCCTTTAGGTGCCTTTTTGCAAACTCCAAGCTTCTGGAAGATTCTCTTATCTCCACACAAGGACTCTGGAGCTATTTAAACTCAGCCTTAACTTGACATTCACCTATCAACTTGGCCCCCAAAGACAAAACAGTAAGAGCTTTCATCACTCCCCTGTTTCAGAAAATTAGATAAAGAAACAAAATAGGAATACACAACACATCAATGTTGAGTCTCTTGCTGAAACCCATTCACCGATGGAACATTGATTCTGTTACCACTGACGTCAATGGATGAATGATATCTGGGGTAATTTGTATCCATTCTGAGTGACTTTCTACACTACAATAGTTTTATCTAGATGAACAAAACTTGTCTAACCGCATACCTCAGGTCCAGCGATAGTTTCTCATTATATGGTGTGAATAGTAAATGCTGTTTACATATTATGAAAATGTTATTTAATAATCTTATCAAGGTCTTATTTTGTAGGCCCTCTCTGGCTGGTCCCCCATTCAAGATGTCATGCAGAGGTATTAGTTGTGATTGAAGGTTCTGGTCACTGGATTGGTGAATTATACTTTTTGAATAGATGGTTCAATACAGGAAATAGGTTGAACACCATTGTCTCAAGCTCATTTTTTTGTCCTGTGCCTAAAATGTGGTGAACTGTGGTGTAATTCCACACCGGACCATCCATACCCAGGGTTAAATTTTGTGTCCTTCACTGTTCACTTTATATGTTACTGACATCTGTTACTCAGTGAGAAACTGTAATGTTCACTTTCATGCTGATGTCACAATGTGACGGTGAGGTGACGGACAGCTCCGTCATCTCCCGCTTTTCCCGGTTTCCCATGGATCATGAACTCACCCCGGACTCCTTCATTTGTCTTGTCTCCAATTGTCACTCACACCAGGTCCCAATTAAGTCATCAGCATGTGTTTAAAAGTTTCTCCTCTGCTCCCCTCATTTGTCGGTCATTGTTCCTTGTCTCCGCATGTTTCGTGTACGTGGTGAGTGTTTTGTTTTCATTTCAGTTAGTTTGAGTGCTCGGTGTTCTTGTCTATTAAATATATCAACAATGACTGCCCCTCTGCCTGCGGCTAGTTCCTCCTTTCCACCACTACACCATCCCTGACAGAATGACCGACCTAAAAAGAAAAGGAACCCGCAGGTTTAACAACAAAACCCGCCATGGTCACAGGGATATCCACCTGTGACCATGGGAGAAGCCAGAGACGCCGGAGGAGGAAGCTCGGCGTCTCCGCGCTTATTTCGGCGCCTCCCCTCCGATGTCACTGATGAGAGGGGAGTACACATGGAAGGGGCACTGGGGATCGGACTCCCTCTCGTCGGATGACTCGGAGGCGGAGTATGATGAGTTGGATGAGGACGAGACGGAGGGGTTTCTGGCGTGGGACCCAGTTCAGAGCCAGCTGCTTCCAGCCTTCCCGGAGGCTGGCGGGGGCAGCAAGAGGCCAGCACGATCCCCAAACCTGGGTCCACGGCCCGCCTCTGCACCTCGCCCTCCAGACAGCCAGAGGTCTCCCCAGGAAATTTTTAGGGGGGGGCTATGGGGGTGCCCGAGGGGAACCTGGACGGAGTCCGTCGAGGAGTCCCTGCTGGCTGAGCCCATCCGGACGGCCCTTTGGGAATGACAGTATGTCCCGCCACTGGAGCTGTTCCCGGACACCGGAAGGAGCGAGGACTGGCCCAGTTTCCACAACCAACCGTACCAGTTCTCACCGGGGACTTGGGGAATACCATCTACCCAGGTCCCCGAGGCACCAGTGGCGGGCATCCCGGAGACACAGCAGCCAGCGCCTCCTCTTCGTCCAGTGCCAGCCCCAAGGCGCCGGGCGCCCCCTGCTGCCCTGGAGCCGCAGCCAGCGCCCCCTGCAGCCCAGGAGCCGCAGCCAGCGCCCCCTGCAGCCCAGGAGCCGCAGCCAGCGCCCCCTGCAGCCCAGGAGCCGCAGCCAGCGCCCTCTCCGGTCTCGGCGGCTCCGCCGCCCTCTGCTGTCCTGGCGGCTCCGCCTCCCCGGCCTGTTCCGGCGGCTCCGCCTCCCCTGCCTGGATTGGTGGGGGGTATGGTTTTCTCCCGCCCGCCCTCCCCTGTGGTTGTATTTCAGCCCCGTCTGGAAGCCGGGGCTTTGGGGGGGGGGTTACTGTGAAGGTGAGGTGACGGACAGCTCCGTCATCTCCCGCTTTTCCCGGTTTCCCATGGATCATGCTCCCCTCATTTGTCGGTCATTGTTCCTTGTCTCCGCATGTTTTGTGTACGTGGTGAGTGTTTCGTTTTCATTTCAGTTAGTTTGAGTGCTCTGTGTTCTTGTCTTTCCACCACTACACCATCCCTGACACACAATAGTGTACCTGGCTGCTTCATCCCTTGCAAAAGCATTTATTGACTTGCAATCTGCTCCAAGTTCAACAAAATCCACCCTGTAGTACAAGGGTGTAGTCAGAGATGGGCAAAGATGCATCAAAATGTATTTAAAAATAAAATACCAAATACCTTAATTTTAAATGTATCAAAATAAACTACAAAATACAGTAGCCACACCATGTATCAAAATAAACTACTGTATTTTTGTATTTTAGAAATACTAAAATACTTTTACAAGGGAGCATGAAATCACTTTGCAAACCTTCCATCTATCGGCCTATTTGATCTATCCCTTCACCTGTACACTGACTCAGTTGATTAAGTAGAAAATGTTTCATAGCAACAGCTTTTCTCTGCCCAATGAGTCATGCAATAAATTGTACATATGCAACCAATTAACAGATCGAATATTCACACATCCCTGTGATCACCCAGATGAAGGTTAGTTTTAAAGTAACCAACAGTTTAATGTTTAACTAACAGTTCGCTAATGACTCATAATTGTATCCTAATTTAGTTACTTTAGTTTGGTAATTAAGGGCCTAATTTGCATCAGCAACAGTGACTCAATGACAAACATGTCATTCATAAAGTTCAAAGTTCAAAAGATTTATTTGTCATTTGCAATAACAAGTTACAGCAATGAAATGCATGGTTTTCCTACCCCCGACAGTGCAGTTAAAAGTTATGAAATTATAATTTAAAAAAATAACACAATCAATCAGTAATAACATTATACAAAAACACACATCAATAATAATAACTATACAACTATACAACCGTAGTGCAATGTAAAAGTGGCAGATGTGCATGATATAAAGTGACAGGTGTGCATGGACTATAGATGGAAGGGAAGAGGGGTTCCCGAGTTGAGCAGCCTTACAGCCTGTGGAAAGAAGTTGTCCCGTAGCCTGTTTGTTTTGGACTGAATGCTCCTGTACCTTCTGCCTGACGGCAGCTTAGTAAACATTCCGTGGCATGGGTGGCTGGGATCTGTAATGATCCGTTTGCTCCTCCTCCTACACCTCTCTGTGTAGAGATCTTGCAGGGATGGCAGGTCAGACCTTGTGATGCTCTCTGCTGTTTTAATCACCCTCTGAAGTGCTTTGCTGTCGAGGGCGGTGCAGCTGCCATACCAGGCGGTGACACAGCCGGTCACGATACTCTCGATAGTGCATCTGTAGAAGTTGGTGAGTATCCTGGAATCCATGCCAAATCTCCATAATCGGCGTACGAAGAAGAGCCGTTTCCTGGCCTCCTTCACCACGACGTTAGAGTGATGAGACCAGGTCAAGTCATCACTGATGTTGACCCCCAGGAAC
>JACXGI010001963.1:39384-81747 GCA_016801175.1 Esox masquinongy | reverse complement strand
AACATCAAGTCCCCCAAAAGCATGTGGGAAAATGTGTTATGGTCTGATGAAACCAAGGTTGAACTTTTTGGCCATAATTCCAAAAGGTATGTTTGGCGCAAAAACAACACTGCACATCACCCAAAGAACACCATACCCACAGTGAAGCATGGTGGTGGCAGCATCATGCTTTGGGGCTGTTTTTCTTCAGCTGGAACCGAGGCCTTAGTCAGGGTGGAGGGAATTATGAACGGTTCCAAATACCAGGCAATTTTGGCACAAAACCTTCAGGCGTCCGTTAGAAAGATGAAGAGGAAGTTCACCTTTCAGCATGACAACGACCCAAAGCACACATCCAAATCCACAAAAGCATGGCTTCACCAGAAGAAGATTAACCTTTTGGAATGGCCCAGCCAGAGCCCAGACCTGAATCCAATTGAACATCTGTAGGGTGAAAAATATATTTAGGATAGAAAAATGTAAATGAGTTTTATTGAATATTAGTAAATCAATAGAGACTTTTCCCACCAAATCAAAGTTTGAACAAGTAGGCCAGCTATTTTTAGAATAATATACATCAGGTTAGAAGTTTCTTTGACAATCATTGAAAAAGATATTAAAGAAATACTGAATTAAACATGCTTCCATTGATTTATTGATTAGTGATAAATCAATAAAGATCTTTTGTTGACAATATGAAATGTGGTATAGTATTTAGCATATGGATTGATGTTGACTAGAGTTCATAATGATACTATATTTGTCTTCTGACATTTCGGCAATTACCTGGTTTACTCTTTTACCTCGGTCCCTAAATGTGGAAGGGAGCCTGAAAGGAGGAACGAATGTGAATGTCTGTTGAATCTCGAATATAGAACTGATTTCATCTCGGTTTCTGACCCTCGCTCAAAACTTTCCTTTTCAACTTTTTTGGAAAGGAAAGAAAAAGGTGCAGCAGTCTCTTAATTTTTTCCGGTGCTGTACATACATACCGTAGAATGATAAATCATGCAATTATTATTCTCAAGCTAATCAAAAACATTTTGCTACGAACACCTGTCTCGCCATTTCTGCGGAATAAATCTAACTTTCTTTCAGGGCAACCCAAAAGCAGGCCATGTGCTATTTGTTTCTTAGTTGATATATAATCATATTTCATGACAGTAATGGTTATCTTTTTTTGCAGAAAAATATAACAGCGTTTCCATTACATAGGCCTACTTAAAACTGACACTTGCACTCGTTATTGGCATTTATATATATATATATAGTTTGTTTTAAAATACATTTTTGGTTCTCAATTAAATATATATATATATATATAGAGAGAGAGAGAGAGAGAGAGAGAGAGAGAGAGGGAGGGAGGGAGGGAGGGAGAGAGAGAGAGAGAATTAAATGCGTTTTGCGCTCTATTACAAAATATTTGATTGCAAAAACATTTTTTTACTTTGAAGCCTCATTTTTGCTTTCAGAACATTTGTTTTTGATTGAAAAGGAAAAGGTTTTGCTGTCGACAAAAAGACACAAATGTACCTTCATAGAAATAACTCAGTTAATAATAAAATACTAGAACTGGGAGGCCATACTTGTTTTACAATTATGTCGCTTGAGGGCGCTGTATTCCACTTGACCGAATGCATGTGACCAGTATGAAGAGGCGGGGTTTGAATTTAATAATGTAGCTAATACTTACAATGTAACCATCTGGAAAGTGTCCAATAAAACTGACAATAATCGCAGAATAACTAGCAACCAGCGCTCCATTGAACAGCTTGCCATTGAACCGCAACGGATCAAATGGGAGAACCGCAACAGATCAAATGGGAGAACCTTGTCAACAAAACCGAACGGTTGAGGGGACAGGGTATAGAGTAAAATAAGGTGCGTAGCGTGTTGTGTGCAACATCAGAATAATCTTATTGCATGAAAGGTTTGAATGGTTAGGCTAAAGCGGGAGGTAAATTTAATCTGGGCACTGCTTTGAATACATCAAATGTATAAGCAAGAATCTCACGACTAGTGTGGTTGATGATGCCAGGAGACTTCGGTGAGACCGGTTTTTTCCCAAAACCCTGTGGTTGTCCCTCGCGATCTGCTGCTCTGTTGCTAGGAAACCTTTGACAGCTCTCAGATTTGAAAGTGATAGCGGATGACTATGGCCTGCTGGCTCCTCCGCTAAAAACCGTCTCGAGATGATTACGCATTCAACACCACCAGTCTGCTTTCGTCTGTTCTACTGCGCTTGGTTGTTATGCGAAACTACATGTCTGCGTACATAGTACAATATTTGTGTTAACCGTGCAACATCATTTATTCGTGTTTGGACACTGTTTTTTTAGATAATACAGGCTGCTTCTGGTCTTCCGTAACAGGCAAGTAGGTTTGCCTACATGCCCCAGAAAGTGTCATATTTTCACTGAAGTATATGATATTAATATGTGGTATCTGGTCAAGTGTAATATGTGGACTAGAACTGGACAGGAGGTTTTTTGGTAGTCTGCCCCCTCTCTAACCCCCACCCCATGCAGGCAGGCTTCTGACTGTCCTTCCATGAATGGATCAGTATTTCCCCAAGGACTTCCAGAAGACAGCCTACATGCTGATCCAAACAAACAGTAGCAAAATTGTGAGATACCATTCAAGTCTTTCATGGCTGGCAGAGGACATCTTGACTACTGGGTCATGGAGCAACTGGGCAGTGAGTTGCCTGTTATATTTAGTTGAGCAGATTATGTTACATATTATTGTCTATCAAGGGTTGACTCATGTGTCCTGTTGTAGGTTTGAGTATTGTTTAAGTAAATCACGTTCAAGCGTGTTGGTAGTGTAGTATATCACGTTCAAGCGTGTTGGTAGTGTAGTATGTCGAATGTTGACAATGTTTGAGCTTAGTGTCTGTTTGCATCCATATTGCCCTATTGTACTTTTTTGACCGTTCCCTTCTTAAAAGTTGTTATATTTTAAAGAGAATTTGGGAAACACCCATCATCTCAGCAGATTGCTTTGCTTCTGGTCTTTTGTTGCCAATGGCTAATTCATTAAGTGCTTAGGCTTCAGGCCGTTCATTAGGCTGAAGTGCCTCACAGTGACGCACATTCTTGTCAGTCTGCTTCATATTAGAGGTAGCGATTAGCTGACCAATTGGATTGATTGAAAGTGATGCAATATTTTTCTCCACCCAGGCTAATGCATAAAGTAACTGAAGGCCTTAGGAATCACAGAAGACTTTCCCTCTTCCATCTTTAAACGGGAACATGCCATCTGAACCATGCATCAGGTATGAATACACACACATTCTAAAGTTGTATTTTGTGCCCTCAAAAGAAATGTATTAAATAATTTAAAAAAGACTTCAAATAGTTGATATCACCTCCTTCTCCACACCACCATGACCACTGGCACACAGAAGTTGATATGATCACACACATCAATGCTGTTTCTGCCTTTTTTTAAATCATTTCTGGATTTTGAGACTTGCTCTTAAATGCCAGTGTAAATAACAGTACATGTGGTTGGTTTGCTCACCACTGAACAACCTTGAGAAACTATGCCTGTCTGAGCCAATTGTGGGCCAGCTGTGTGGTAACTAAATTGAGGTTGGAGAACACTCATCTCAACCACCACCAATCCCCCCCCACCAGAGGGTTATTACTTAGTCAAGGCCACACATACTCAACAGACTTGGGTTTGAATACCATTTTAGGTCTTTCTAAAACTTTGCCAGTTGGCTCAACTCAGCCTGCCGTGCCAAAGAGTGTGGTTAGCAGTTTTCTGTTGTTCAGATATACTTTCCTGTTGGTCCATTAAGACAGTCAAGCTTACCCAAGCACAAATGCATTATTTAAAATGGTTTCAAATGGTATTTCGAAGCCAGGTCTGACACATACACACTCACACACACTTCCTGATTCATCCTACTGCCAACCCACAGGGATATTCATCATGCTCTACATCACCACGGAGGTGACAGCCCAAACTGCAGGCAGAAATAAAGATTGACAGCTTGTTGACTAGTCTAGTAAACAGACAAAATTACACAATGGACAGACAGTGTTAGGCCTGGAGTTGGGAAGGAAAAAAATTAATTCCTTTCGTTTTCTCTCTGTGAAATAACTCTACTGTTCCCGTCTTACCATTTGAATTTCATTTCAAAGTCTGTCCTTGTATTTCCAATCAGCTAGATGCAAATGATAAACTTTATTAAGATGTAGTGTTATTTGTTTAGCGCTGAGTTGTAGTGGTAACACTCCCCAGCTCAAGTCACATCCCACTGAGCGAAGGATGTTGAATTCAAGATGTAATAAAGACAAAATATGCAATGGACAGCTAGTAGAACGGGGTATTCAAATATTACCCTACGAGGGCCGGAGCCTGCTGGTTTTCTGTGCTACCTCATCATTAATTGGACCCACCTTGTGTCTTAAGCCTGAATAAGTCCCTGATTAGAGGATTGCAATAAAAAAAATGGAGTGGAACTGGCTTCAAGGGCCAGATTTGAATACTCCTGTAGTAGAACATGAGGGACATAAGAGAACAGCAGAGAGAAATGAGATGACATAACCACAGCAATACAGATTTACATTTAAATGACATTTTAGTCGTTTAGCAGATGCTCTTATCTGGCTTAAACTTTGTGCATTCATCTTAAGATAGGGATTCGCACCAGCCTTGACTGATGTCTCTATCTCATGTCTTTCTTTCCCCCTGTCTCTCTCTCACTTTCCCTGTCTCTTCCTCTCCCAGTGGCCAGGAGCTGGTAACAGGCCAAAGACTGTGTCAGTCCAAGTCTCATCAGGACTTCGTCCTCTCAGCCCTCAACCAGCAGAGGAAGGACGGTCTGCTCTGCGATGTAACCCTGGTCGCTGGCGACCAGAAATTCCACGCCCATAAAGCGGTGCTGGCGGCGTGCAGCGATTACTTCCGGGTGAGTTTGGTCGTTCTGGCAGTGTGGCCTCATAATGACTAATGAGTCCATCTGGCTTTGAAGGATGTTTTGGATTTATATTTGAGTCATTTAGCAGACGCTCCTATCTGGACCTGGACATGAAACGAATAGGGGGAATTGAACAGGCGTACAGTCGGTCTGCACATATGAGTACGGGTCAGCGATCAGGTGAATGGGTCCGGAGCCAAAGAAAGAACTAACTCTGAACTGATATTAAATCAGTCAGGGGAGTCGATAGAGAATTCTAGTGGTCAGGATGAGATACAGATGGCTCATATGCAGTAAGTGGATTACAGCTGTAGACAGTGGTATGGACTGACAGCTGGATGGACAAATAGAGAAATAGACAGACAGATGGACAGCCAGACAGGAGGACAGAGGTTTGGACTGATACACACACATGAACAAACATACAGGTGGGCCAACAAACACAACAACCTCTCCGAACAACTGACAGACAGGATGTAGAGTGGCAGCAAGCAGACAGACAGACAGACGATTGACCACTAGAGATACAGACAGGGTGTAGAACAACTGCAGACAGACAGACAGGTGACTTTCCGCCAGAGAGAAAGACATGTAGAGCTGCGGCAGGCAGACAGGCAACCAGTGAAAATGGCACCAATGAGATTTGATTTAGGGACACTGAGCAGATTAGGAAGACTGCATTAATCCCCCTCCTCTTGAGATTATGCCTAAAGGGATTTTTATTATTCCACTCTGGTATTTCCACTCCTGTTTACAGTGCCGGCACTGCGGGTGGGATGGTCCTAGTCTTTCCTCATGTTTTACTTCCACGTTCCGTCTTTGTTTTCTGGCTTCTTTTCAAAAGAGTGCTGTCAGGGATGACTCCCTTCTGTCCAGAGTACAGTAACAACATGGTGACCGTGCTCCACTATCATGGCTAACTAGTCATCAGCCCGCCTTCGCATTCAGACTGATGTCGTGTCAAGCCGGTTATCATTTGGCCCCCATAGCTTTGCTGCACTATGTGCTGACTGGTTTTAATTGAGATGAATATTTCAGTGGATAGGGCTCTTTTGAAGGGCAAAAGCAAGGGTTTGGGTGTACGTGAGAGAGGGAATGAGGATATTTGTCAGTTTGCACATGATGTCCAACAGAGATTTGGCACCCACATTTAAATCAACTACATTGGAGAGGTGCAGGCAGCTGCCACAAGAAAGCGTTTAGGGTTAGCTGCCTTGTTCAGGGACCTTTTGATTGGTCAGATGCTGTTAGGTTACCTCCTGCCCTAAGAGGTTACCTGCCCCACACACACACACTCACTCACTCACTTGATATTTTCCTTGTTTAACTGTATCCTCACAAATATAGAAATACAACAAACAGTGATTACAAGAAATAATCTAGCAGACTGCCAAAGTCGGGATGATATCTGGCCAAATGTTAGCTGGCCGATGCCTGTCTCCCATCTCCTCCGATCCATGACTTCTATCGGAAGGAAATATAGAATATCACCACCAACAAGTTTCATTATTTAGATCTGGCCCAAATCTCCCATGACCAAAACTTTGGTTGTGACCCAACAGTTCAGAACCACAAATTTTAACTACATCTCCCAGCAGTATTAAACTGCTACTGTACGCATGTGGCAAACACACTAAAATTTATTCTATGAATAATGATATTTTACACAAATGCATTTGCTAAATGCACATTTTCTTTTTGTAGAATTGAGAGACACCATTAGACCATGCATGATTTCTGAGGCCCAAAAACTATCCATTGTGAAAATGGTTGTTGAAAACAACCTTATTCCTTTAGAAAAACAAAGTAAAGAACAATAATTCAAGGCAATGGCATTTTTCAAGTTTTATAGACCATCAAAGAAAATAGCCTGAGAAGTAGGCCCAGGTCAGATACAAGATGCTGGGGCCTATACCCTCCTAAAAACAGTTTTCTCTCTTCATGTGGGCTAAATTTCAAGAGAATTACAGTGCAAAACCCCCCAAAAATGAACAATTTTGGTATTTGTATATTTTATGTACACGTTCATACTCTCTAGACATAATTTACAGTCTGTAATATGCCAAGTGCAAAATGCTTTGGGGGAATTCTGGAACACGTTATGGTTATGTGTTTTCAATTACTCTCACCAGTTTGCATTATTGCAAAGTGTCATTGTATTTGATGCTTTTGTGTGACTTGAGTGACAATGTTTCAATAATGTGCTAGATAATATTGTTTTGAGTATAATGCTTCATTTTGTGTTTGAAATCTGGGGTTTCGTAAATATAGTTTGACTTGGATTAGTGTCTTAATTGTTTTGAGAAAAGGCAATACAACTAGGAAATGCTTGTTACTGTAGCAGTTGTGAAAAACTGTAACACGTCGCTGAACACCATCTATCAACACAGAGTCACAAAGAATCCCCTCAGTATCCCCCCCTCCCCTCAAGATCAGGAGTAGACCTGTACACCCCCCCACCCCCACAAACACACGGCTGACACCCATGACCCCATGCCAAACGAACAGACACAAAACCCCACCAGAGCCAGTGGCTGGCATTCAGTCAAAGGGGAGATTTTTAATTAACACAGTGGTGAATCAACAAGGGAGACGAACAGACTGTTTTTTTTTGCTGTCCTCGAGCTGACCCTGCTCTGAAATATGCTGCACTTGAAGCTGAAAGGGAAATGAAACCGAACAGGGGCCTGTGAAAGTTCAATTTGAAGAGTTGCCTTCTACATTTCTGGAAAATTAGGCTTATTATGTAGCCCTGCCTGCTAAAGGTTAAAGCTCAGGGCTGGTTTCAGGGACTCAGATTAACCCCAGGACAAATCAAACCATGAAACTGGTCCTTACAGGATCAGGCACAAGAATAATAGTCATGCCCCAGTCAAGGACAACCAAAAAACCTCAGGTGCTAGTTGACCTCATCAGTATCTTTCTGTCATCACAAATGTCACTGGATAGATTTTTTTTCTTGTGCTTACATCCCACCCCCCTAGTAAATGCTACACATTCAAATACATTTAAAACTGTATAACACATAGTTTGTTTTACTATTGTCATGTTATATCTTTCCTCATATACATCACCAAAATATATTTAACATGTATAAATCCTGTTAAAGAAATCACTGAAAAATAATGGGGGGAAAAGTCTCTGCTTATAGGTTGTGGTGTTGAGTGCAGCCTGGTCCCAGATCTGTTCATGGCAAAAAGGGGCAAGGATTGTCATTTAGGCCCTAGAAGACTGGTACCCAGACTTGTGTGACTGAGGAGTACTTGGTTCATTTAGCTGTTTTTCACATAAATGACTAATCCATCATCCCACCTCTTCTCCTTTTCCTCTGGCCCTGATCAATGGCTCTGCTGTCATCTCAGGCTGTGACACCAATCAATCGCTTTGATTTGTGTGCACCCGGTACCTAGCACAGCACTGCAGGGTCATGGGCATATGGTGGCTGTCTATAGGGCTTTGATTTCTCTTTGTCGGTGTGTGTGTCTGTTATTGGAGTGTTTCCTAGAGAATGATCAGAAACAGGAAGTAACCAGTCTGTGCATCTGATAAATATACTGTAAATATACAGCTCCGGAAAAAATTAAGAGACCACTGCACCTTTTTCTTTCCTTTCCAAAAAAGTTGAAAAGGAAGGTTTTGAGTGAGGAACAGAAGGGTTAAAATTAAGAGACCACTGCAAATTGCATGTTTCTGTTCCTCACTTAACTTTCCTTTTCAACTTTTTTGGAAAGGAAAGAAAAAGGTGCAGTGGTCTCAATTTTTTCCAGAGCTGTAGCTTGGAACAGGCCATAGCAGAGCAAGCCTGTGACCGTAGGGTAGCTGCTGTCTGATAGTCACACAGGATAGTCCTTGTGCTTTCCACTCTCAGCTGTGTGTGTGTTTGTAGAATGAAGTATTCTTCTTGTTGTTTATAAATACATACATGTTTTTGTAATTCAGATATGCCATAGCCCATTAGAAACTGGGTGGTTTGAATCCTATATTGACAACATGCATACAGTACCACAGCTAAGGTCTATGCACAGGCACTGTGTTGCATCGTGCATAAAAACATCTGTCATGGTGTATTAGGCATAAAGTACAACACTGCATCGTGCCTTATTGCTTAAGGGTTGCTCAGGGTAGCTGTGCCCATGTCTCAGAGGTCCTCTTCCTATCTTCTTTTCTCAGGCCATGTTCAGTCTGTGCATGGTGGAGAGCGAGGCAGATGAGGTCACTCTTCAGGGAGTGACCAGTGTGGGCCTGAAACATGCGCTAGACTTCGCCTACACGGGACAGGTGAGTGACGTCTCCATGAAGCTACGCGCTAAGACCGACAGCAGGTTTCTGTTAGCCGTTTGAAAGCTATAGTCCACGAAAAGGCAGCACAAGTAATCCAGGATTTGTTTCCACCTAGGCATCACACAAGACGAACTGGGCTCGTTGATCAGTTCAGTGGTTGACTAAATTCACCTCATTTGGTCTTCCAGGTCGGTTTAATCCCAAAAATATGACGTGGCTGCCCTCGAGAACCACGTTGCCTACCACTTGCTAACCTAGCCTGACCTTCCAGCGAGCCAGTCGTTCTCTCTATGTTTCCTTGTGCGGTGATTCGGAAGATGAGTGCCCTGTGGCCCAGCAGTAAGAGGCTGTCTAGCTGGTAATTATTCATAATTGCATTTCCACAGTGGAAATGAGCAGGGGGACTTATGTTGGTGCAGGACAGCAGCAGGCGGCTGCTGTTTGGCTTCCGACTGTTGAGATGATGAGACGTAAGCCATATGCTCTTGCGGGCCATTCGCAGAAATCCAACAGTCACACGTCAAGGGTTGTTGGGTTGGAAGGACAGTCGAATCCGGATGAACAACCATGCAGATATCCCATCTTCCTTAAAAAAAATAATTGTCTAAGGCCGGTGCGTACTCATGCACTGCTCTGACAGGTGTCATTGTGGAATAAACCAACTTTGGAACATGGGTGCAATATAACGTGATTTTCGGTGATCGAAAGTAGGGCCAACGCACAAATTCTGGTGAAAGACAGACAGTGTTAATGCTTCTCGAATGCCTTCGGTAATAAATAAGTGCAGGTACGTTCCTTTAAACACTGCTGCACACAGGGCCCTGTCACCCACGCCCACATGTACATGATTCAGCGCTGTTATATAAAGATAATGCCGGTCCTGAGAAATTCCGTCGTCTTATGCTCCCCAGATGGAACCCTAAGCTTCAAAAAGGGCACAAAATTTAAGCAGAGCCTAGTTGGCGATATATACTATATAGGGTGACATTTGCGACTCTTGACTTTTTGTATAGGGAGATGAGCAGTGTGCAACTGTGGACAGGAAGCGTTGTCACTCTGGTTCTCTTCTCAGATCGTGCTGGAGTCAGCTGTGATTCAGGAAGTTCTGTCAGCAGGAAGTCACCTTCAACTGCTGGAGCTCCTCAGCCTTTGTTCAAACTACCTTGTACAGGTGAGAAGGCTAGAGGCACATGGTATCGCACAGACGCACTAATTGCTTGAATGTGGGGTGTCTACATTCTGATCTTTCAAGGTTCTGCCTAAAACCTCCTCTCACCACCACCAGGGATCCATTGATACAGTTTACACTTATATTTAAACATTTTGGACATCAGATGTTTCATGACAATAATGTTTCTTTTTATTTGAGGGTATTTTCTTTTCTAGATATTTACACATTTCAGATTTACTGTCCAAATGTACATGGAGGGGAGTATTCATGATGTCCTGGTAAACAGAGCTCACATACACCATCTGCTGGTTAAAAGAAATATGAACACAATGGTGGCCACCGTTGATTTCACTAATGTATACTTTCTCGATAAACAATGTATATAAACTAGGGCTGTCGAAGTTAATACAATAACGCATGTAATTCATTTCAAATGCTTAACAATGTTTTAATTACACCTTTGAAACCTATTTCTTTTTGAGCCTTGGATTTATCCATAGTAAGTGCTTCACTTGAGCTGGACCTGTTGCTTACGTGTTTTTATTGCAACCGCGTACTAATAACTTTATCCGCACTTGACTTGTGCTGGAGCTGTCCAGAGCGCTTCACAAATACTTTTTTCAGTATAGCAATGGAAGAGTAGGCATTCACATGTTGAATTGTCACTTAACAGCATGTGAATACATATCTGTTAATACAGTATATTGCATGCGCTGTTCCAAGTTATCTCCTTGCGATGGAACGTTTTCATTTCATGTTTTTGCTAGCCTGAGCTGAGCGTTAATGTCTTCACCAGTCGTGTTTGCACTAAAACATATTGCAATAGCGGAATTAAGAAATAACTTCTATGCTGGGCATGAATTACAGGTCTCTCCTGATTAATGATTGTAGATAATAATCTCTAGCTGCCTACTCTACCTTATGCCTTGGCCTATTAACTACCCTAATTTATGCATTTGGTTGAATTTGGGAATCATTTAATAAAGACACTACTATTTGGTTGTGGCCAACCATCCATCAGGAAAGCAACTGTTTGCAGGCTTTCACACCCAACCTGAACACAATCCTGAAATAATTTTAGCCTAAACAGCAAAGGACAATACCTTTAAAATCTTAGGTGTGATTCACTCAGAGCAGTTGTGCAGATAAGAGTGTCTGGTACTGTATGTGTTGTACAAAGTACTCTAACAGCAATTGTTGTACTTGGTGCCAGGATCAACACAATAATAGGACATTGTAGAACTATGGAGATCGGCAACCTTCTATTTAGATTTACATGGCCTACAAATAGATGCTGTAAGTTATTGTGGTAGGGGAGAAATGTAAGGGCTGTGACACACCCTGGTCTAATGGACCAACTTGGAACAAAACAGCTTCTGCTCTTATTTAAGTATTTATGTCAAGCACTGCCCATAGTTTGTCTTTAACAAAATACCTTATTTTTTAACAGAAAATTTATTCAGGGACAAATTTGAAAACATTCTAAAATTGTGATTTATCACGATTAACTACAAAAGATAATTATTTTAATCGTTTGACAGCACTAAAATAAAGCCAAAAGTTCTGATGCTATGTGTTTGGTTTATGAAGAGGCTTTGAAGCCACCGGTCGGCCATCTTCAAGGAACAATCAATGTGGAATTTATGGAATTTCAACTAAACATTTCATTTTTGTTGCTAGTGGTAACTTTAGTAACATTAATGATCTCTTAAAAGACATATAGTTTACTTCTACTTTAAGGAAAATATTAAGTGTTTAGCTCACGTAAAGCCATATAAATAAAGATTTCTTTAAGGTGAAGCCAGACTAAGAACTTTTAGCATTTTGGTATTGTACTGGATGTCGTAGCACGGATGCAACAATGGGTCTCTGGTCTAAAAAACGAAATAATATGTATTGGCTGTCTAGGATTGTCAGTTGTTGGGAAATGTAACATGGCTCATAAAGGAAGGATTGTGACACTAATGGTTTTTGGAATGACAGTCAGAGTACAGGGTTTGAGTCCATGTCATGGTACCCTCCTAATCTGGTACCCATCTAATTGTTTGTCTGGTGTTGGACAGTGCCCACTGAAGGCAAAATTAAGAATCTAAATGATTGGTACTCTTGTTTTCAGTCCTTTGTGCTCCTTCCTCTTGTAATGATAATGGCCTTTACCTTTAATTGTTTTGGATTGGAGAACATTATGATTGGAGAACATAATGGAAAGGATCTTAGACCGTAAACTCATTTTACAGAATCTTTCCAGATCCTTCGAGATGGCAATTAGTTTCAGCCTCCTACTACATTTTCTAACTAATAACAAATGAAACAATGTCATATTAAATAATGTTTCGCACTATTAATTTACATTCTCATTACTGTGGCCTAATTTAAGATGCATAGGTTGTGGGTTTGCAGAATATGCATAGCCAAAACAACAAACAATTATTTCTACAACTTCCAAAATCTGTTTTACAAATCACAAAGGGACTAAACGGCTTTGCAGGGTTTCAATATAGTAGTCCCTAACATTCCTTCAGGGTTAATAAACATAATGAGTTACTACTGACAGACTACAAAATGCTAATTCTAAACACTGTATTATAAAACTGGTGGTTCGAATGCTGACCGTATTTAGTTTTCATTTACTCTTCAGTAATTTAGCTGACATTCTTATCCACAGCGACATACATACATTATTGATTGCAAACAATACGTACCCATGGTACTTCACATTTGTTTTGGTTGCAGGGGGAGCAGATAAAAGAGCTGAAAGCTGGGAATGGTTAGGTGGATGTGAGGGCATGAGGGCCAGATAGCCAATGTTGTCAAGATACCAGGGTTAATATTGTATACTACCGATAGGACAAAAAAAAGTAGTTTTTCTGTTTTAAATCCGTTGTTAACCAGTTTTTAATATCAATAAGGCACCATGGGGGTTTGTGGTGTATTGCCAATGTAGCTCAGGGCTGTGTGAAGGCAATCTGCTATCGCGTCAGGCTTAAGAGCAGCTCTTAGCCGTGGTCGATTGACCATATTTTGTACCACACACCCCACTATTATTGCTTGTGTATACAATCAGATGGTAGTTGTATGGCAGCTGAAGAAACAAATAATATAGAACTGAGGGTTTACCACAAAGCAGGAGAATTGACGTAGACAACTAACTTGCCAGAATATTCTGTGGGGGATTAAAATATTGAAAGATAGGCCTGTTGTAATTGTCTCAAAATCCAAAATCACAATTTCTGTAAATTGGTGTTTTAAAGTGTATTTCTGTGTGGGTGTGAGTGGTAGAGCTTTGACATGAATACTCAGCCAGGCAGTATTGTAAATGGCTCTGCCTGTGGCCAGCAGAGGACAGTCTTATTCCACTCTTCATCTCAGTCTTCAACTCATAGCTCCTCTGCAGTTTTATTTTCTCTCTCTCAAAACTCCATGTTCTCTTTTCTTTCTCTCTTTTGCCGCTCTCCGTCCTCATGCACTCTGATCTGCCTGAATAACAATGTGGTCTGAACTTATTAGATTCAGTGATAAACTGCCGTTCCAAAACACCCTAAGGATGCGCGCGTGTGCGTGTGCGTGTGCGCGTGTGCGCGTGTGTGTGTGTGTGTGTGTGTGTGGTCACTGTTGCAGTACTTGTGTGTCACATTCAACTAAATGTGTGTTTTTGTGCCGATGTCTCTTCACTATTTCTACGTACGTCATGACCCTGTGGCGACGTGTCCCCAACAGGAGCTGAACAGCGTCAACTACCTGGAGCTGTACCGCGTGGCCGACCTGTTCCACCTCCCGAATCTGGAGGAATCCGTGGTCAGCTTCCTGGTTGAACACCTGTGCGAGCTGCAGCAGAGCCGCCAGGACGAGCTCCTGCTGCTCCCCTACCGCCTCCTCAGGGAAGTGCTGAAGAGTGATCGTCTCACCTCACTCAATGAGGAGGAGATCTGGCAGGTATGCTGCGCTGGCACCTCACAGCCGAACGAGCGCGACAGCCTGGACACACAGACACCCGCAACACAAACAGTATATATGCACATGAAACTATGTAGATCTGTGAAACATAAAGACCCGCACTGACATACCACAAGACACAATGTAATTGTCATTAAACATCTATTCGCCACGGACACTAACAGGTCAGAGTTCATTGTCTTCACCAAAATGCACTGTTTCTAGTTGATGTAAGGGAAGCATACTGTTTGTCTATATGTATGCGAGATGGCTTAGGCGGGGGTGGCTGGGTCGTTTGGGGGAGGGCTGCGTTTTTGACTGTTCATTTGCACCAATCAGGCATCCCCTCTCCCCCTCCCCCTCCTCTGATTAGGCCCACCGTGGCTCCATCAGGGCTCCAATCCCCCAGCTGTCACTCCGGCCGCCCGTCTGATTGAAAACAATCAGGCCTCTGATGGCACAATTATCCTGACCCTTTAGCCGGCCGCCATCACCATAATCAGACCCTGATTAGGCTGCTTCGGGGCCTCCTTCACTCCATCGAGAAGGTTAATTTGGGCATCAGACGGAAGCGCCGTGATGTCCGCCTGCCCCCTGAAAACGCGTGGGCGCCAATACCCGGCCGTTATAGTTTGCCTGTCAATCATCGTCACCCGGACTTCTCTCTGAGTCTCACGCTCTGGGAATCACATTTTCTCTGGTCTTTGTTTTTTTTTTTTCTTCCACTTCCACCTTACTCTCGCTGTTCTCCCTCTCTCTGTCTGTCTCTTGGGCATGGCAGGTGGGGGGGCAGGGGATTCTATTTATTTTCTGCCCCAAAGAAGTTCGTTGATCCACCATGACCTTCGCAGTCAGCCTGCCGAGGCGCACATGCCCCTCCGCTGGTTCAGAGATGGGGGCGGGGGTGGGGGTGGGGGGGGGAGAGAACGGAAGAGAGGGCTGCAGTTAGCAAGACCAAGAGGAGGACTAAAAGTGTTTGTGTGGGGTGAGGGGGATGGGATATTTTTAAGATGTATTTAAAGATCAGAAAGAAACTCACATCGACAGTTGCAGGCGGTATCTATGTCAGTAAGCCCCAAAAGGATTGACACCCTTGATGCGTACAGTCAGAAGTTTGGACACCTACTCATTCAAGAGTCTTTCTTTCTTTTCACTATTTTCCAGTGTAGAATAGTAGTGAAAATATCAAACCTCTGAAATTATAATAAAAATTTATTTCGTATTGTACATTCTTCAAAGTAGCCACCCTTTGCCTTGATGCTTTGCAAAGACAAGGCTGTTCTCAAATTTTGATTAATCAGACCAAAGTACAGATTTCCAACTGTCTAATGTCTATTTCTCGTATGTCGTGGCCCAAGCAAGTCTCTTTTTTTTTTGGTGTCCTTCAGTAGTGGTTTCTTTGCACCAATTCAACCATAAAGGCCTAATTCATGCAGTCTCCTCTCAACAAGTGATGTTGATGTGTCTGTTACCTGAACTATGTGAAGCATTTATTTGGGCTGAAGTTTGAGGTGCAGTTAATTGCTGGTTTCTGAGGCTGGTAACCCTAATGAGGTTATCCTCTGGAGCAGATGTAACTCTGGGTCTTCCTTTCCAGTGGCTATCCTCATGAGTCCCAGTTTCATCATAGTGCTTAATGGTTTTTGTGACTGCATTTGAAGAAACTGCCATAACATTTTCCAGATTGACTGACCTTCATCATGTCTGAACATGAAAACTTGCTTATTTTAGCTGTTCTTGCCATAAAATGAATTACTATAGCACAGACATAAAATGTCTTCTGTATACCAACTCAACCTTGTCACAACACAACTGGTTCAAACACATTAAGAAGGAAAGAAAATCCACAAATTAACTTTTAACAAGGCACAACTGTTAGTTGAAATACATTCCAGGTGATTACCTAATGGAGAGAGTGCAAAGCTGTCATCAAGACAAAGGGTGGCTACTTTGAATATACAGTACGAGATGTATTTTAATCTGATTAACAGTTTTCTTGGTTGGTACATGATACTACATCATTCCATGTGCTACTTCATTGTTTTGATGTGTTTGTTCACAATTATTCTACAATGTAATATAGTAAAAATAAATACCCTTGAATGAGTAGATGTGCCCAGACTTTACTAGTACTGTAAATATAATCAGAAAATAATGTTTAAATACAGAGCTATATTGTATACTCACAAATGGGGAATATTATATAATTTGATAGATATGTAGTTCCTCAGAGATGGATATTTGTTTACTTAACAGAGAATTATTAACATTGTCCAAAACATTGGTAAACCTATTGCTGACACCTCATGTTTCAATGTACGTCAGCCTCCCATGTGAAGAAAATGGCACGGATCCTTTTTCAAAAACATTTCATGAGATTGGAGAAGATATTGGGAGGGGTCTTAAACCAATCTTCCATGCCAAATCTTTCCAGATCCTATATCTTCTGCTCTGCTCTTATTGAGTGGCTTCTTCAGTTAAAACCACAGGTTTTTTTGTGTGTGCTTGGGTTATTCTCCTCAAACTGGTTCCAGCATCCTTACAGAGGCCATCAGAGGGTTTTCCATAAAAATGGGTTCCCTCAACATATCCGGATTTCCTGAACATATCCAACTTATTTTATCCAGATCAGGGGAGTCAAAGAATATTTGGCTCCAGAAAGTCTGTTTCTGTTTCTAAATCATTAGGCTAAAGTGCAGATTTTTGATCTGACATATTTTGTAATTTGGAACAAGAAATTATTGTTACTGCCTGGTAGATGTTTTCTCCAAAATAATTTTTATGATTGTAGTGTAGTTCTTATCTGCTGCCGTAGGATGTTATCATGATAAGCACATTATGAATTAAATAAAACACAGTTCCTATATTGGCAATGCAATGGGCCTACCTTTGGAATTATGACATACCATCACTACAATTAATCACCCATATAACTAAAATTCCAGGCAATTCTGTTCAGCTTCACGCAAAAAGGTCATTATATTGATTTGCCCAATTTCTTTGTCCAATTTCTGAGATGACAGGCAAATCATAGCAGGGCTTTAACGGTCCCTAGAACCATTGGAAACAAAACAGACCAAGGTCCACAACCCTATTTTACTGCGGTTATGAGGTACTTTTCTGTATCCATTTTATTTTCAATGTAAACCCACCACTGGTGTTCATTTAATCTATTCATGGCAAAAGTTCCAGGCAACCCTTTCAAATAACCTATTGGCATGTAGGTGAAGACTAATTGTACATTTATTGATTTGGAGACTAGAGATTCAACCAAGGTCTATAATGTCCCAACATGGTGATGAATGATGAGTTCTTTCACCTCAAAAAACACAGGAAAGATGGTGCAATGCCCAACAGCTCAGACTGTTCTGAAATAGAAAAAAATCACAAGATAAGCGCTTCAATGTTATTTTTTTTAATCTGAGAAATTAAACTAATTGATTGCAATCAAACTGGCATTTCAATTTCATTCTCAAAATGAATTAAACAACCATCTCAATTATTCTATGATAAAATGTTGAAATGACAATGAAATGTAAATGCTAAATAAGTACCTCTTTTGTTTTTATACAATATCCGTATTTAAAGGATTTGTTTCGACTGTGTTTTGTTTCTCATCTTCATCACTTTGGAGGTCAGTGTATGTAAATTTCTATATAAATGCTGCTTTTGCAGTCCTGTTCATATGTGTATGTCAGAATAGGGTTTGAATGCATACGTACAGTACATCAGTCAGTCTGATGTATGAATATGATCTCGGTTTGTTTTGCAACCTCTTGAGGGGGTGGGGGGGGCGGGCTTCTGATAGTGAACCGCTCCAGCTCGGTAATCTCGCAGTGCCATAGTAAGTTCTCTGTCTCGGTGCTGATTGTGTTAAAAGCCACTTTGTTGCCCTGATAATGGTATCAGTGATCTTCAGCCATCTCGCCTACATTCACACGACGCCGCAGCTAAACAACCTCCGATTGCTCTCAAGTTCAATTAAACCCCCTCTCTGCCTCTCTCCGACCTCAACAAAGGAATGAGCCGGTGGATATTCATGACGATCGCGCCAAACGCACTATCGAGTGCTTGTGTGTGCGTGCACATCCCTGTATGTGTGTACAGTAGTGTAATCGTTTCCATCTTGCAATTTGGCTCTGTAGGTGTTTGGAATACTAATACGAATGCGTTGCTTTCCCTTGTCCCTCTTCCTCCGGTAGCTGGTTGTGCGCTGGCTAGAGCACGACTGCTGCTACCAGTACGCGGAGGACCTGCTCCAGCACGTGCGCTACGGCCTCATGGACGTGCCTGCCTTGCACCACGTGGCGAAGTGCCACCCGCTGATCCAGTCCAGCGCCACCGCCACCGCCCTGGTGGATGAGGCCCTGGAGTACCACCGTGCCACCTACGCCCAGCCCCTCCGGCAGACCGCCCGCACCAAGCCTCGCTTCCAGTCCCTGACCCTCTACATCGCTGGCGGGCGCAAGCGCGAGGTGAGCCGCGTGAGGGAGCTGCGTTACTTCAACCCGGTGGGCCGAGAGCAGGCGCGTGTCTCCGGAGGCTCCAACTGGAGCGAGCTGGCGCCCATGGCGGCCGGGCGCAGCCACCACTGCGTGGCCGTCATGGGTGACTTCCTGTTCGTGGCAGGCGGCGAGGTAGAGCATGCCACGGGGAGGACGTGCGCGGTGAGGACCGCCTGCAGATACGACCCCCGAGGGGACTGTTGGACGGAAATAGCCTCCATGAAGGCGTGCAGGGAGCACTTTGTCCTGGGGGCGCTGGGACAGTACCTCTTTGCGGTGGGGGGGAGGAACGAGCTGAGACAGGTGCTACCCACCGTGGAGCGCTACTGCCCCAGGAGAAACAAGTGGACCTTCGTCCAGTCCTTCGACCGCTCGCTGTCCTGTCATGCCGGCTGTGTGGCTGACGACCTGCTTTGGGTCTCAGGTACACATACAAACACATCCACACAAATGGAGAGCCGAGCATTACACACACCTGTGTATAATGCTGCTCTTTCTTACAGGTGGAGTCACAAACACCGCTCAGTACCAGAATCGACTGATGGTGTATGACCCAGAACAGGTAACCAGAGAACAGATAATACAGTGAAATAAGACAAAGAAGGATAAATGACAGAAATGTGAAATAACACAGGATTCTGAACAGTGTCTGTTTCCGTGATCCAGCTGTGTGATAGGCTCAGTGGATGTTTTCGTGTGAGGAATAGAGGGAGGTAGACAGAGAGCAAGGTAAAAAAGAGAGACAGAGACAAAAAGCAAGAGAGAGAGAGGAGAGAGCAGTCAGAGAGGTAGCAGGTGACAGAGGAAGTCTCATTGGTATTCACTGAGGATCTACATTCACCTGCCAGAAACACCAACTGCCCCCCCCCCACCCCCCGCGCTAGTCTCAACAGATGGCCTCCTGTCAGCTCCCACCACTCACTCACTCACTCACTCACTCACTCACACACACACACACACACAAACACACACACACACATCCCCTCTCTACATGCTCCCACAGAACCATAGCCACACTTAGTCAAACGGGCACGGTTGGTAAAGTATATTATTAGGAACGGGGAAAAATCATAGCCCAGTGTCATATTATTTATCCAGCGGTGAATACATCCAAGCAGGGCTACGCTTAAATATCAACCATCCATTCAACATCTTCTCATCACCCCCCGTCTCTTCCCCTCTTAATTTCTTTCTCTCACTCTCCATTAATTTCTCTTCCTCTCTCCCTCCATTTTCCTCTTTTTCCTTTTAATCCCTTTCCATTTCTTTCTTTCGCTCTCGCACTGTGGCAGAACCAGTGGCTGACTCGGAGTCCCATGCTGCAGAGGAGGGTGTACCATGTGATGGCAGCAGTGAGACGGCAGCTTTATGTACTGGGCGGTAATGACCTGGACTTCAACAACGACAGGATCCTGGTCCGCCACATAGACTCCTACAACATAGACATGGACCAGTGGACCCGATGTACCTTCAGCCTGCTCACAGGTGGGCCACAGACACGGCGTGCACACAAACATGTGCGCACACATGCAAACACACACACACACAAGCTTGTTTCGCTATACTGGTAAAGACTTTTTGGAGGCTAAAATGTTTTTCCATTGAAAATTCTATTTTCCCTAACCCCTAAATATAACCTTAGTGCTAACCTTAACCCTAAGCATAACCCCAAAATCCAAAACTAATCTTAACACCTAGCTCCTAAACCTAATTATAAACCTAAATGTAACCCATAGAATAGCCTTTTCATAAAATTTTTAATGAATGAGGGCAGGAAAAATGTCCACACTTTGGTACTCAAACACACACACCCTCATAAAAGCATACACATATGGTTATATACAGATACACACTAGATAAGACCACTGTCCTTATTCTCTTGTAATCGTCATCCTTTCCCCGAACCTGATTCCTGTTGATGTCAAATAAGTTCAAGGTGAAATCATGAGAGAAGAATGCATTTCTATAAAGCTATCAAGTAATATGACTTTTTCTTGGACCAGTGAATCGTTGTTTTCCTTTCTTCTCTCTGCAGGTCAAAACGAATCTGGCGTGGCAGTTCATGATGACCGAATCTATCTGGTTGGTGGATACTCGATTTGGACCAACGAGCCCCTAGCATGTATTCAGGCAAGTTACCTTGACAGATTTACAGAAGAAATTACATTCTGTCCTATTTGGAATTAACATATCATATGGTAAAAACCTCTATATCTACCTGCCACTAGAGTGATCAAGCAATTGGCAAAACACAAAGGCCACTATAATTGCTAAAAAATATGATAATGTCTTTTAAGCACCTTCAATCACTCATACTTATATAGGGGGATAGGGGGACTAAAAAAAAGTGTCTAGCGCTGGATTTTCCCTTTAATAAAAGATGTTGTACCATAAAGCATTAATGTACTTATAATGCATTATGAAGAGGCTTTTCATAGCAGGTGTTCTCTCATTAAAATGAATTATGTGTACAAACGTTCTCCTTTTTTTGTCACTTCCTGATGTTCAGGTGTTGGACGTGAGTACAGAAGGGAAAGAGGAAGTGTTTTATGGACCAACTTTACCGTTCGCCTCCAATGGGATAGCGACATGTTTTCTTCCTGCACCGTACTTCACCTGCCCCAACCTACAGACTCTACAAGTGCCCCATCACAGGATAGGAGCCATCTGACACCCCGATAGAGACTCCTGTTAATTTCTACAGAGTCGTCATTCAAAATATAGATATGCAGTTATGTAACAGAAAATAACAAAGACAGACGGCCCCGCTCTTTCTCTTGATGCATACAAACATAAACCATCTGCACTTAACACACACACGCCAGTGCCAGATCAGATTCCCTGTCTGTATCCTCGAGTGGGAATGCAAACCTAACCTATCCACTTCACTGCCTATCCTCAGGACTTGACACTAACACTGAACATGAAAAAGTAAATCTGAATGGAAAAGTAGGGTTCTTCAAGAGGATGTTGAGAAAGTGCCCATCCAGCTGCTTGCCCTTCGACGATGGACTCATCTTACCAAAATTCCACATAAATCCAGGAAGTAAATTGAATTTCCGAATTCAAATTTCTGCTTGTTAAAAAGCATTAAGATGTCGGGGAAATGTACTTTCCTAAATTGGCCCGGCCCCTGCTCGAATGAGTGGTTCAACAATGCGCTGCTGTATTCTAACCAGTGCAGATCACAAAATGGCCATGCTGGACCACTCAAGGGGAGCAGAGGATCTCTATGGAGTCAAACCACTACATACTACAGCATTAACCCTTAACAGCATTACAGGGCTTTTGGGAATATATTACATCCATGTGCTCCATATGATGGCAGTGGACTCATCCCGGAACATTCGAGTTGAAACAGGTTTCACCTGTCAACCGCTGACCCCTGTTGAGTATTTCTTAAGTGCATTTTCTATCTGAGCTCAGGATTTAAGATCGTCCAGTGAATGTGTCTGACTACAGATCAGTTCATACAGTGAAGACTCTTAAGAAAAATAGGCTCGGGCCCTGTGCTAATATATAGTGATGAAAGGGACATTTGAAATCGGCAAATGGTGCAATTTGTTTAAGATAATGTGTGTATGTATGCTATGACAATTATGTTTTCGAAATGCGGACCCTCCTATAATTTGTTTTACTAGATTTCACCTGCGTTCTTGCATTTACTATCATCTTTATAACCAAGTATTAATCTACTGCATTGTTTAGTAGCCTGAAACACAAGCATTTTGCTACACTTGCTCCAACATTTGCTATAATGTGTATATGACTAATAAACTTGAATTTGGACTGGGGAAATGATCTCCTCATTGTTTCTTAATACCACAGATTTTATCGATATCAGAGTGGCTACTCTGCCTGACAAACTGAGATGAGAACCAATGAAAGGAGGGAGACAGATTATACAATCCTATAATCAGGCAATAAGACACAAGGTGTGGTAAATACATCAGAGGGTGTGACCAGTACACTACGTCTAAGAGCTGTTGTTAGGCACAACACAACGCAGAGTGGGAACACACCACAAACCCAGAGGTTTCTTATTGCCATTATAGACTGTTCACCAACATAATTAGATTACTTCACAGTAAAATGCTGTGATATCATTCCTGTGGTATATTTAATCAGCATTTACAATTCAAACCGCCTAATAAGGTGGTTTCTAATAAGATATATATTCTGTGCATATACACTGATGAGCCCAAACATTATGACCACTCACATGTGAAGTGAATAACATTGATCATCTAACAAGGGCACATGTCAAGGTCTGGGTAGATGAGATGGTAAGCAAACAATCAGTTCTTGTAGTCAATGTGCTGGTTGCAGGAGAAATGGGCATAAGTAAAGACCTCAGCAATTTTGACAAGAGCCAAATTGTTATGGCCATACGACTGGGTCAGAGCATCTCTGAAACAGCAAGGCTTGTGGGGTGCTCTTGGTCAGTGGTGAGTACCTACCGACAGTGGTCCGAGCACGGACAAACCATACTGGCAACAGGGTGTTGGGCGCCCCAAGGCTCATAGATGTGTGAGGGCAACAAAGGCCTTACCGTCTGGTCCAAACCGACAGAAGGTCTACTGTGGTACAAGTCAGAAAATGTTGATGATGGTTACAGGAGGCATGTGTCAAAACACAAGCGTTTTGTACCCTGCTGTGTATGGGGCTGCTTAGCCACAGTCTGTACACAGTGCCCATGATGACCCCTGTCCACCATTGAAAGTGCCTAGAAAGGGCACACAAGCGATCGGAACTGGACATTGGAGCAGTGGAAGAAGGTCGCCTCGTCCCGTTTTCTTTTACATCATGTGGATGGCCGTGTACATGTGTGCCGTTTACCTGGGGAAATGATGGCACCAGGATGCATTGTAGGAAGTCGAGAAGCCTGTGGAGGGAGTGTGATGCTCTGAGCAATGTTGCTGGGAAGCCTTGGGTCTGGTCATTCATGTGGATGTCAATTTGACTTGTGCCATCATTGCAGACCAGGTACACCCCTTCATGGCAATGGTATTCCCTAATGGCAGTTGCCTCTTTCGGCAAGATAATGTGCCCTGCCACACTGCACACATTGTTCAGAAATGTTTGAGGAACATGATGAAGAGTTCAAGGTGTCACCCTGGCCTCCAAATTCCCCAGATCTCAATCCGATTAAGCATCTGTGGGATGTGCTGGACCAACAAAGCCGATCCACAGCGGCTCCACCTCGCAACTTACAGGACTTGAAGGATCTGCTGCCAGGTACCACAGGACACCTTCAGGGTCTTGTGGAGTTCATACCTCGGTGGGTTGGTGTTGTTATGGCGGCACACGGAAGACCAACCGCGTATTAGGCAGGTGGTCATGTTTTGGCTCATCAGTGTATATGCACTGATAATGGGCTACAGTATAGAGGCACTGACTCAATAGAAAAGATGAAAATAACATGTAAAGCCTACTCATCTAATAGCCTCAACAGGTTATTTTGGAAAACTGTTTTATACAAAAAATACAGTGTAAGTTCAGGACCACTTAGCTCTGCTGGTAAGAGCATGGCACTTGCAAAGCCAGGTTTGTGGATTTGATTCCCCTGGGGGTCTGGTACAAAAAGTATGAAAATGTATGCACTAATTACTGTAAGTAGCCCTTAAGTATTTGCAAATGTTAAATGTACAACCAAAGCTTGAATACGCTTCTATATTTTCCACACACATATGTGTTGGGTGGAAATGTGTTTTTGCATATCCAAATCATCCTGAGACACCTTAAGAGAGTGGGGTCACAGCCAGGGATCAGCCACTGCTGACGGTGACCTTGATGCAGACACAGAATCTATAGAATGGATGTGTCCCACTCAAGTCAAGGCTGGGAGTCATTACGAGTACACGTGTTTACCAGCCAAATTGTCAGGTTTAGAGCTATTTCTATTAACAATGGCAAGCAGGTCTATTTGAATAAAATAATAAAATAGGTGCAATAGGTCTCACAGGGACATGAGCTAAAACTGTGTGGACGTTTCAGCTGAGCGTTCAATGCAATTTTGATCCCCTGTAGCCTTGGTAGAACAGATTCATCCTATGAAAGAGATTAATTTGTAACCCTCTTTTCAAGTCCTTCCACCATCCCAAAAATGTTAAAAACATTAATTCATTTCAGAGGAAACTTTAAACCTGCTGTTTTCTGTCTACTGCATGGCAAAATTAGTAGAATTGCAGGAAATTTGCATGAAAACAAAAGGAAAAAATGCAGTTGCCATTTAAAGTGTTAATTTGGAGTGCCTAAGACTTGGTTTCTTCAGTGGAAGTCAAAGTAAAACTGTTATCTGATGCAAGTTGAACTCTGAGTGGTGGCCCCTAAAGAATTTCCTACTGCAAAAGGGGTTCCAATACGCAACAAGTTTAAGATCCGCCATTCTAAGTCCCATGTTGCCCCTGTACAATGCTTTTTCCCCTGATACTGTTACAAATAAACCAAAGTCATTCTGTAACAAAAACTGGTACGGTAATAATAAAGCCCAAATATCGATTTAGAAAGTTCTTCATCCAAAACAGGAAGTTTCACAATGATGGAACTTAATATATAGTGATGAAACAAACAAATGAGCAATAGTGATAGAAGTAAATAAGCAATGATTGCAAAAACGTCAGAAGTGAGATGCGATACGATAAGTGCCAAAATAAAGCCTGAATGTGTGGAGATTGGGAGGGAAAAGACAAAATGAGAGGAGTAGAAGTAATCTTTCAGACAATCTGGGTGTATCAGATGAGGGGATGCAGTGTCAGGAAAGGAGGTGTGGTTCTGCCTGTAAAGTTGGGCCAACACAAATGGATTAGATCTGATAAGGGTCAGAATGCTTACATATGTGAGCTATTTAAGTTTTTATTTTCGATAAATAGAAAATTATATGTCATTATAGAAAATTGTATGTAGATTTATGGCAAAAAGGTTTATTTTAAAAGTCTATAACTCAACATATTGTGGAGAAAGTTAATATATATCTATTTATATAGTGTCGTGAAAATATATCTGCCCCCTTCCAGATTTCCTCTATTATTGCATATTTTTCACAGTGGTGGAGAAAACAAGTAAACAAATCAGTGTGATAACTATTTAAAGAAAACAGTTATCCAACACCAACTGACCCTGTATGAAAAAGTGATAGCCTCCTTGAACTTAACTGCTTGCGCCATCTTTACCAGCAATAACAGCAGCCAAATGCTTCCTATAATTGGAGATCTTTCACATTGCTGTGGCAGAACCTTGGCACACTTTTTTCAGAATTGTTGTATACAATTCAGCAAAATGAGAGGGTTTTCAAGCATGAACTGTTCGTTTAAGTTCCTGCTACAGCATCTTAATGAGTTTCAAGTCAGAACTTTGACTAGGCCACTCCAAAACCTTTATATTGTCTCTTTTGCAGTAGGAGGTCCTACTGCATAACCCAATTATGCTTCAGCTTCAGATCACAGACTGGTGACCAGACATGCTCCTTCAGAATTTTCTGGTACAGTGCAGTTCCTTCAATGATGCCAAGTCCCCGCACCATCACATTCTTATTGTGAAATGCCGTTTGCTGTATGTCAGACATAACTGGACCTGTCTTACGAAAAGTTCTAATTTTGACTCATCTGTCCACAGAACATTACCCCAAACAGCTTGGGGGTCATCAATGTATTTTTTGCAATTTGAGAAGAGCACTAATGTTTTTCTTAGCTAGGAGGGGTTTTGCAATTCTACCATGAATTCCATTTTTGTGCAGTCCCTTATTATCGAATCTTGAACGTTCCTTAGCTGAGTATAGAGGACTTCCTAGTTCCCCCAGGGATTTTTGTGAGTTCTTCGGATGAGTCATTGCTGCGGCCTTGTAAGAATTTGGTAGGCCGGCCACCCCTGGAAAGATTCACCACCGTTTTCTCCAATTGGAGATGACAACACAACTTTTTTTTTTCTAATTTCTTCTGGAATTTATTTTGGTCTCAGCATGGTGTGCTGCTAATTGAGACCTTGTAGCTTTCACATTAATGGTGAGGTTCTATACAAGTCATTTTTTGAGTGAAGAGGGCTGGCAGTGTCTGCTCAAAGTGAATCCAACGATCAGTTAAATTTTTTTGATGGGTTGACTGAGTAAATAAGGCGGCAATTCACACAGAGCCAGTTTGTGGTGGATAACTTTTCTTCTTAAAAAAAATACAACTATCATTTAAACACTGAATTTAGTTTACTCTGGTCCTTTGTATAGCATTTTGTATGAAGCTCTGACACCATTTCAGTTTAACATATGTAATAATACAGGAAATCAGGAAGGGGCAAATACTTTTTCACGGACTGTATGTCCTTCACAAACTCTACTCTTATTCCATGCCCACAAAATGAAGAGACAACACATAATTAAACCTTTAATATTTTACTTTTTTCTTCATTATTTTCATGCGTTTTCTACAAAGATGGAAACTTGATATCAATACAATTGTATACATCGAACCAGACAATGTCTATACATTATGTACATATGCATGGATTTGAAACCCAGGTGATTGGGGTCAGCGGCATAATCATGAGATGACCTGCTCTCAGAGTCAGGGGTCAGTCCTCCTCCAAACGGCTAATCTCCGCCTGACCGTCATCCCCCAGCAGGGTCAACAACTTCCTGTATGCATTCCTATCACACACACACCCACACAGTGTAAAAGACAGAGAGCAAATGAATTGTCAGTTGCTGAATACTGCATCAAAGTTCACAGTACCCCTCACATACTATCAATGGATTGCAATGTTATAATTTTATAGTATGTTAGTTTTAAGGATGCTGACTGAGCATTTTACCTAATGCATCTATACAATGCTTGATTGATTAAGATTTGGTTGACCATCGCTTGGAAACAACGACAATTCAAAAAGAGGCAAATCGCAGTTTCGAAACAGATTTGACATAAAAGTGCAGTTAACGCTGATATTTTGGATGCAGTAATTGCAATATACAGTTGTGCTAAAAAATTTATACCCTTGGAGAATTGGTAATACATGTACCATTTGTAAAGAAAACATGAGTGAGCAGGCAAAACATGTCTTTTATTTCTTATGGGATTCACATTCAACAGTAGGTCATAAAACATACCATGTTTTGTTTTATGGCACAATCATAAAACAAAACATGGTAACAAAGAAAAAAATGATCTGACCCCTGGTCAAAGGTCTTGCCACCAATTTTCACAAGATTCCCCGTGCCTTTGGAGCTCACACACCCCCAAAACATCAATGAGCCACCACCATGCTTCACAGTGGGGATGATATTCTGTTCACTGTAGGCCTTGTTGACCCCTCTCCAAACATAGCGCTTATGGTTGTGACCATAAAGCTCTATTTTAGTCTCGTCACTCCAAATTAGTGTGCTAGATGCTGTGAGGCATGTCAAGGTGTTGTTGGGCATATTGTAACCAGGCTTTTTTGTGGCATTGGCGCAGTAAAGGCTTCTTTCTGGCACCTCGACTATGCAGCTCATTTTTGATCAAGTATCTTCATTTGTCAAGTATCGTCATTGTGCAATTGCTCAATTCTTATGACTATTCCAAGTAGTAAGTTAGTAGATACTAGTAAGACTATCACTGGCTAATAAGCTGTTAAAACAGCCAGTGGCAAAAGCCATACAGTTCATAGATGCCATTTGTGGTGGAGGGAAACTTAATAAGAAACGTTAGTCAGATTAACACAATCCTTAATGGTGCCTAGCCACTGGCCAAATGAGTAGTACTGTGGTACAGTGGTTAAAGACAGTGCCTCTCATGTGAGAGGCCTGAGTTCAAATCCAGTGAGGGCAACAATGTTTATTCATTTTAATTCCGGGCCGACTGAACTAGGCTTGCCTGGTTCCTTTTCTGGTTTTCCAGAGCAGCCTGTATGTCTCCTGAGATTACCTGTGGGTTTTTCTTTGTATCCCGAACAATTCTTCTGGCAGTTTTGGCTGAAAATTTTCTTGGTCTACCTGATCTTGGCTTGGTATCAAGAGATCCCCAAATTTTCCACTTCTTGATAAGTGATTGAACAGTACTGACTGGCATTTGCAAGGCTTTGGATATCTTTTTATATCCTTATCCATCTTTATAAAGTTCCATTGCCTTGTTACGCAGGTCATTTGACAGTTCTTTTCGGCTCCCCATGGCTCAGTATCTAGCCTGCTCAGTGCATCCACGTGAGAGCTAACAAACTCATTTACTATTTATACACAGACACGTATTGCAATTTAAAAAGCCACAGGTGTGGGAATTTCACTGTTAATTGCCATTTTCCCCTGTGTGTGTCACCTTCTGTGTCTGTAACAAGGCCAAACATTCAAGGGTATGTAAACTTTTGATCAGGGCCGTTTGGGTGATTTCTGTTATCATTATGATTTAAAAAGGAGCCAAAAAACTGTGATAATAAATGGCTTCATATGATTACTATCCTTGAATAAAAGACAGTTTTTTTCACAATTTCTACCAGGGTATTCAAACTTATGAGCACAACTGTATTACATTTAACCCTAAAAATAAAGATGAATTAAGATTATCAGCATTAGAGTGATGACAGATGTATTTTAGAAGTCATATTCTCTAAACCTAAAGTTAACTAGCTATTTTTAGCAATTTTGGCCAAACTTTGCTAGTTAATGTAAACATTGCTGTCCACCTTTAACTAAATAAACTTTGCAACATTACACTGATAGTTGTTTCAGCAATGTATTTTCAAGCCACAAAGGTAATTTTGATATTTGCTCCCATTCAAAAAGCCTGGGCAAGCGTCATCAGTAGTCTGAATAAGGCTCTCTACTAGCAGCTCACTGAACATAATAATCTCAGTCTCAGCAATGTGATAGACTAGGCAATGTTGTTTCGACATGGCAGCTTGCATTTGAAAAAATAAGTTGGACAGGGCTGTCTTCTTATGCAAATGTGAAGGAATTGTTGTTGTTGGCCGTGAAATGCACTCTCCGCCAGCACATGTGGGAAAATATTTCCTGTTTAAGCAAGCAGTGCGTCAAGAAGATGAGCATTGGAGAAAAAATGTCATGAACTTCGACCATTCCAATTTTTACAATGAAGTGAGGCCAGATGAAAGTTCTGGGTAGGGTAAAATAATAATTGAAAAAAATATACAGCTCCGGAAAAAATTAAGAGATCACTGTACCATTTTCTTTCCTTTCCAAAAAATTTGAAAAGGTTTTGAGTGAGGAACAGAAGGGTTAAAATTAAGAGACCACTGCAAATTGAACGCTTCTGTTCCACAGTCAAAACTTTCCTTTTCAACTTTTTTGGAAAGGAAAGAAAAAGGTGCAGTGGTCTCTTAATTTTTTCCGGAGCTGTATATTGTATGGCGATTCTGTTTTTCTTACATTAGGTTTTGCATTCTTGAAAAAACTATATTAAATAATACTGGAAAAAAAAGTTCTGTTGTTTGTCTATGCTGCTTCCCTTTAATGTAATATTTTGTTTTGGTTGAAGATCTAATCACATTCAATGACAAAAAATATGAAAAATGCATAAAATCTGACAGGGGACAAATGTTTTCACTGTACTGTATATATTGGCAGAGATCTCAGTAACTGGATTGAAATTATATTTTAAACAGATTTAAGCAACCAAATAATAGCCCACAATTACAAAAAAGCAACGTTTGTGAAAGTGCAGGTACGTTGTTAGGATGCTGAAAGAGTTTTTTATACCGTATATTTTTATGTGACATTGTTGCTGCAACCTGTTCATACTGCCCCCGCTCAACCCCAATGTAAAACACAGAGTTTAATCAACTTGGCATGTCAAAGTATCTGGCATGTCAAACACTGGCTAGAATTAAGGTTTTTCGACTACTGTAAGGCTTTATTTCACTAGACAATCCCCCAACCTCCACACTTCAATCATTTCCACACACACCAACATGCAATTCATACTTCGTAGCGCATGCAAACTTCCCGTTCTTAGCTGGAATGTGCAAAAACAATTGGGAAGGTACTTCAGAATTACTCCAGTATCAACTTGGAATTGGATAATATCTTGGGTGGGTTAGACTAGCTAGTTTTTTCAATTCTGATCCAGGAGACCAAACAAATACACACTGTGTTTGCCCTAGCACGACGCACACGGATCTGATTCGAAATTACACCACTTTGGGTCCCCAGGACCACGATTGAGAAACAACGGATTAATGGTGAGGTTACAGTCGGATTCAGAACTCTACCTCAGTGTAGTGTTCTTGCCCAATCCTCTCTTGTGTTCGGTGTTCCGCAGACTTAGCGACAGAATAGGGATGAGCACCAGAACCACACGGTGCTCCAGGAAGGCGACGGTCTCGAGAACGCCGTACACCTGTCTGTCGTAAACGCCCTCATTCTCCTCCACAAAGGACCTGGAACACATGACGTGAATGGACGTACTGTTAAGCAAATGCTTTTATAACATCAAATAGGTTGTTAAAATGGATGCTTAAAGTATGAATTCTGGCTCATTTGGAAATAGCCGTTAGATTTCGACTGTGACAATCTGTGACGCTTTTAAGTGTCAGGGTTTCGGCGGCCCATTTCGCACACCGTAGAACAGTGATGATCTGGTCACAGGGTGCTTCGCGGGTGGAGGGCGAACATCTTTCCACCACCAGCTGCAGGGCCTCGGTGCTGGTCTTTCTCACTGTGAACATACACAAGTGCGCACACACACCAATTAAATAACCAGCCTTAAGAACAAGCTTGCGTGTATGTCTTTAGGATTTGCATCTTCACCTCCTGGGGTTCACATGAAACATAAAATTATGTTTAAGTGTGGTAAAAAGACATTACATTTAAAATGAGAGTATAAAATAAACAATAGAGAGAACAGTTATTCAGTACATTAAAGTTTAGCAGGCAACATTGGATAAAGAGGTTCAATAACAATCGCCCTTAGCAGGTGATGGTATCGTGCTAAGCTTGGGACCTGCTCATGAAATTATATGAGAAGTCAAGTTTTTAAATGTTTGAGGTCTTTGAGTGTCTTTGGGTATGTGTGTGTGTGTTTCTCACTCTTACCTTGAGGCTCGTTGACCAGCATCAAGCAGCGCAGCAGAGAGTGGAGGGGCATAGTGAGCAGAGCGGGGTCACTGTCACTGTTCCGCCTCAGCAGCTCCAATAGGAAGGCCAGGACTGTGGCCAGGCGAGGAGGAGGGGCGTGGCCTTTGAACTGCAGGAAGTTGTCACTGTGGAGAGTAAGTAACACCTGGTCATTGAGAAGGCTGTTTCCGGGTAGATTACAGTAGATTAACATTTCCTTAGTTTCCTAATTATTTAAGTTAAGGTTTTCAGAGGTTTAATAAATTCCTACCTGATCACCTGCAGGATGCTCCTCCTCAGTGCGCCCCCCCGTGAGGTGGGTGTGGCCTCGCAGACCGCCAGCAGCACCGGGTGATTGGCTACGGCCCCGACGGAGGGAGTACCCGGAAGGAAGTGGTCCAGGTACTTGGAAATGACATCACAGAGTTGCTTCTTCAAGTAGGTCCCCTGAGACTGAGACATGCTGGCTGCGATAGACAGACCCTGGACGGGAAAGAGAAAGATAGACAGTTACAGTAGGTTAGGTCACTCAGTGTAGCATTACTACTGCTGATGGAAAATAAAAAAAAATCTTCCTCCTATCCAAACCAGTTAGTACATCCTGGAGTATTCAAACAATAGGACTTGGAATTGCCTGGGACCTTACAAAACAATATTATCACAATACTCATGCACCAAAACCATTAATATTTCGATATTTCAAACCATATTGTCAAATACAATATCCTAATATCAAGGTTTGTGTGTGCGTGTGTGAGACACACCTGAAGGTAGAGGGGCAGGCTGTCCCTTAGGGCCTTGTCCAGGCCAGACAGAGAGTTAGGGAGGAGCAGCCCGTTCACAATGTTGAAAAGCAGCTGCTGGGCCTTGGAGGTGGCCAGCAGAGGGCTCCAGTGCTTCACCAAACACCCTGAGAATACAGGTACACACATTGTAGAATCTTAAGAACTTGTGAGGACATATACATTATTCCCATTCAAATCCTATTTTCCCTAACCACCAAACTTCACCTTAACACTAACCCTTAACCTGATTATAGCCCTAAACCAAATCTTATGTTTACCTTATGCCCAACCCTCTGAACCTTTTGAGGACCGGCACCATAAGGTCATATTTTCCTTGTTTTGTCAAGGGGTCCCATTGAATGTGGCCATCACAGTCAGGGTTTTGGGATTAGTACTTGAATATGGTTGTCTTGCCTCGTCGCTTTCTAGCGACACCTTGTGGCGGCTTGGACGTTTATGTGCTCAATCAAGGTAGAAGTCTGGAGAGTGCCTTCCTTTTGACGTGTAAGGATTCCGGTATATTGTGACTGGTGTAGGGAGCGGCATGATAGGACCAAAACACACTGAGCTTCAGAGAACAAGTATTGACTGTCCTAGGACTGATGGGAGTTGCAGCGATGAAGCAGGGACTTAATTCCAAATTTAATATCTCCAAATTTGGGAGATTTTAATTTTTTTAATCGATTCACTTTCGTAGTGTAAACAGTTTGTCACCTCATGCTCCAGCGACGCCCCGCGTTACTCCGTGGCAAGGCAAGGCCGTAATTGGCAATTTGACATAACAAAATCGTGAGGGTAAAAATAATAATAATGAATAAACAGTCTGTAATTGTCTGTCTTGAATGGAAATTTCAAGAACTAGGCTTGGAAGTCAATATGAAGAAGCCCTTTAATGCAGACACCCACCCACAGCCCAGTAGGCCAGCAGGAGCCCCTCCTGAGGAAACTTGTTGACCAGGTAGGGTTTGATGTACTTCATAACGTCCCCTGTGTAGTCCAGGGCCCGGGCTACCATTTCAGTACGCTCAGATAACACCTGCAGCCTACTATACACACGGCCTACCGCCTGAAATAAAGACAGATGGGAGGTAGGAAAAATACAGGACATAAATTAAAAACAACGCTAGTTGAAGAAGTCCATGTATGGCAGAACACTTTGGGGGGTTTTCTGTTTTGGGATGGTAGTTGCCAGGACATCAGGGTATAGAACATAGCACACCTTGTTGGGAATGGCTGGGAATTTTATCCATTTGTTTGCGGTGACGCGTACCTTATTACAGTGTGGGTGTGTATTTACAATACCTTGATGAAAATCTCCAGTGCAGGCCTGGGCTCTAGCTTGCTGCCGGCTCCAGACTGCAGCCCAGCCCTCTGCAGTAGGGAGTCCACCTCAGGGAGCCTCAAAACCAGCCTTGTGAGCTCTGACAACTGCTCCTCCAGAGCCTTACCTGGAACAAGTCAGTCACACGGAATATAATAACTGTCACTTAGCAGACCTGGCACGTTATGGGACCTGAACTCCATCACCTAAGTGCTGCTAGTACAAACCCTTAGGCTTAGGATATATTGGTTTGACGCTTCAGAATTTAAAGGGGAAGTGGAGTGATTTTTACATTTGTTTTCAAACGTTTTGTGCTTCTAGGTGATCCCTAGAGAAAACCTAGGGGTAAGGACAGCTGGGCCAGTAACTGAAAGATTGCTGGTTCCAATCCCTGAGCCGGAAATAATAATAATAATAATAATACGGCATCTTGTCCTTGAATAATGTACTTACTCCTACTTGCTTGTGTAAGTCTCTTTGGATAAAAGCCTCTGCTAAATGACTAACGTGTAATCAACCAAACCTTTTTTTTTTATTTTCTTTTATATTTAGTTGTCAGAGAAAATTGGTTTTCAGATTAGCATGGCCCCTTCAATGGATGTCTACAATGCGTTATTGAAATGTGACTAAGCATGTTCTCGATTGCTCCAAACCAGCTCCAAATTACATAAGAATCTCAGTCTGGATAATGGTTCTGCAACTGTGTTTATTTTTATGTCTACGGTGTCATAAATTCATGTTTGAATGTTGTATAAGAAAACAAAAGAACATAAGGATTTATGGGACAGTGGCATTACCCAACCGCAAGTGCTGGGACATTTTAAAGAGTGAGATTCTATTGTAATGAGTTGGTCTGGAGTGTTTAGTATATGGAGTTTTGTATATGCAATGCTTAGACGCATTATTCTATTGGATTGTAGTCAATGACAAACTGTTTTAATGTCTCAGCGAAATGTGATACCAATTTTCTATGTAACAAACAAAATATCAATAAAGATTTTTGAGGTTAACTACAGGCCTAGAAATATTTAAAAATATGTAAAAATGGGTGAACATCCCCTTTAAGTTGCTACTTACATGCATTCACCAGAGCGCAACCCCGTCAATTAAAACAGTTCATGTGGCGGCAAAATTTATCCAAATTTTTTTGGCAAAGTAGGACATATCGAGCAGGTGTATGTACAAGCATCCACTGTCAAGACAAATCGAGCAGGTGTATGTACAAGCATCCACTGTCAAGACAAATATAACTATCAGCCCTAAATGTAAAATATTTCTAATTTCTCTGTAGTCCAGAGCAAGCAGACTGGATGGATATCATCGTGCGCTATGAATTTGGAGGGTAGACAGACCAGTGCAAACTGGATCCCCCTTCATAATAAATAGGATTATTTCCCATTGTCCTTCCTCCTCAAGAATGTGTTTCTGTACATTTCTGTGCCCCCAGTGTGGTGGAAATGGAAGGGTCTATATCTATGATCCATTGTGGCTCAGCGGCAAAATGTGCAAAAACATTGCCATGTCAGATTACCATGTCAGGTAGGGAGTATATCCAGATTAGTTACCAGTTTGGTCTCAGTCTTCGAATGTTTATATTATCCATACAAAATACCACTAAGCAATATGCTACAGATACATATATCTTTACAATAACATTATTAGCCTATGTGGACTAAGGATTTGTTTAACCTAATGTTACATACTCTATAGCTTCTCTGTACATTTTATTTATCATGTTACTATTTTAGATTCAGATTTGGGCTGTCTAAGGATGCCATAGCTGAAATATAGCACTTCCATCATCCCATGATCCCCAATCATGGGATGATGATGCAACATATTTTTGGAAATGTATAAGGAGACTTAAGAATAGATTACAAGGTGACAAGTGTTTTAGCATTCAACCCATTACTTTTAGAATAAGAATAATTAATTGAACTTCTATAGTGCTTTTCATATTAATTTTTCAATTATATATATTATGTTCTGGGATGATTCTGCTTCATTAAACAGGAAACTGGGGTAAAACAGAAGACTTTGTATTTGATGAATGAGCAGTGGGCAAGATTCAAACTCATGCTGCAGCAGTTTACATTTATGTGCACCGGCGGCAGTAGCTTACAACACTGGACCAACCCAGGACACAGCTTTTCAAATCATTTCTAAGGCACTTATATTTAAACCCCACAATGTCCTGATGTTTTCCACTGCAGGTGTGGGATGGTGGATGATTTCTCCCTCTAATGGCCATACAGGCGACCACAAAACCCAGAGGTGCCTTAGTGATATTATACACTGGTCACCAACATTTGAACAACCCAAATAAAATAATTATTAAGTCCTACCCATGTTATATACGGTGATACCACATCTTTCAGCCAATGAGCATTCTTTTTTTGAACCACCCAGTTTATGAAGTAGCGTAACTAAGTGAGCACATCCCTTTTCACTACTGACTGCTGAAGAGAAACCTGGCTTGGACAGTTTAAACTTTGGGCACAGGTGTGGCGTGTCCAGGGTTCTTTTACCTGCTCTGCTTTCGGTGCCATCTGGGTTCTTCTGGATGTGCTGCTGAAGAACACAGCGGAACCAAGCCCTCACATACAGAGCCTGGGACGGGCCCGACACGGCACCTCCGCAGCCGGAACTCACCGACGACACCAGCTCGCTGAGGAAAAGACACAAGGAACACAGGAAAAGGAAATCCATTGGAGCGAATCAGTTTAAGCGAGGCGATGCGCAGGATGGAAAATGTTGACGGAAAAATGAGTCGTGCACAGATTTGTAGATCTGTGATTCCACGCTGCCTGACGGCAGTGTAGTGGATCTCAATCTGCATGCTCCGTTCAAGCAAAGGCACTGCACAGACAATAAACTAATAAGCCGGGTTCACTTAACAGCCATTCCTAATGCACAGGGGATTTAGAGATCAGTGATTCTTTGCAGTGCGTCAATCAGAATGGTCCATTCAGATGTTTGCAAGTGGAGACCCAGCTGGCCTGAGCTGAAGCATCGAAGTCTGGGTACCTGTTCTGGAGCAGGTGGGGCAAGTAGCGGGTCACCAGCAGGGGATGCAGCATGTCGTCCCAGCCGAAACACTGCATGACGGACCGGGCCGGGTTGGGCTGGAGGTCCTGGGGGGCTGAGCTCGGCAGGTCAAAGGCCAGCAGCGTGAACCCTGGGAAAGACAGTCCATGTTCGGTGCGTGTTACCCTATTCTTACTATGGTACCAGAGTCACGTTTCATGGGGGGGGCAAGATTAGGGGTCGCAACTGAGTGAGGAGAGAGTCAGTGTGATGTTTCGGAAGAACTGATGAGAAAGAGAGAGAAAAATGAAAGACAGAGGAACGCAGAGACAATACTACAGAGAGAAAGACAGATCGAGAGACAGAGACCTAGAGAATGAAACAGAGACAAAAATAGAAAAAAGAGAGACTGACAGAGATGTACAAAAACAGTGGGAGAAAGAGACAGAGAGACAAAAACAAAGGCAGATTAGTGCTAATGACAACTGTTCAGAAAAAAATGTGTGCTAAAGACAACAAAAAGTCATACACCGCTAACTGTTCTCCTCCCTCTACCTCCCTGTGTCTCTGACCTGCGGCAGCGTCGGCCAGCTGGGCAGTGGGGGTGTTGGAGAGGCGCAGGCTGCGGAGGAAGGGGAAGAAGTGAGCCCAGAGAGCTGCTGCGACCGCCAGGGGGCGCTCTTTAGCCGCGCTGGGGCTGGGTGGAGGAAGCCGGACATCGGGGGGGACAGCTGAACCGCCAGGCTGGACACTGCGCTGATAGACCCTCCTGGTGAGAATAACCCACACAGCGTAAGCATACACAGACAGACAAACACACACGCACGCACACCAAAAACACCATTATTTCAACAGAAACCCCTCTCCTTCACACCACCTCCATCTCTCCTTAATCCTTCCCACTTCTCCCTTCCTGTTTTTCACACTCTCTCCATCCCCCACTCTCTCTTTCTCCGTATCTGAAGGGAGGGATTAGGTTGCGCAGCGGAGCGGCGCGGGGTTGGAGCCGAGCGGGACCGATTCCCTGTACACCGGCAGGGCTACAGCTTCCGTCTGTGGCGGCCTGGTCCCGCTGTGGCTGGCATTAGCCCAGATAAGCAGCTGAAGGAGCTGTAATCTCATTTAGACTGGAGATGATCCTCAAGCCCCCGCCCCAACTCGGTATGGAGGTGGGGTGGGGGGGCAGGGCGGGTCTGGCACCCCTTCGGCTCCCCTCAACCTCCCGCACCCCAAGCGCACACACCTCTGCTTGCGCCTTCCAGCAAGGTTGCGTTTAATCCGGAGAGAGCTGAGACAATCGATTAGAGTCTGAATTCATTAGCCTCGTTACTGCGGCGGGATGGGTCTTTCACACCCATCGAGCCTCATTGTACAAGACATCGGCGACCCCACTTAATCCTGCCCACACCTTATAGGGGGGCGGGCGCACGCACGCACGCACGCACGCACGCACACCACTTAACCCCTCCCTCAAAATCAACCACAAACACACTCACCATCCCCTGCACCCCCCCTCAGCACAACAGATACTTGTTGTTTTTCTACCATTTAATACATGTAAACTCGCCAAATGACACTTAATGACGCCACCTCCCTAATGACCATTCCCTGCTCCTAACAGGAAATCTCAGGACGCAGTTCATGAGTGTACAAGTGTTGGGTCTCCACAGGTGAGTGCTTCATCCATTTCAGAGATCTCCCATGATTGGCCCCTCACCACTCCATGCAATGATACTGAACGCCACCTTGCACACACGCACACACGCACACTCAAACATGGGGTCTCAGGCCCCCTACGCACAGAATCATGGGAAAGAATGTAATGCGAGGAATTAGCCTACGGATGGGATGTTGGCCTGGGTGGCCGGGCGTGGTGAGAACTGTCCTAGTCATTGGGTGTCTCGCGGACATGCCACGCCCTCTGGCTGGATAATTCTCTTAATGTGTGCAGATTCCACCCTGCTCTTTAACAGACATAATGACGGCGAGGAAAAACTTGCCAAATACATAATTACCAGTTAATTGTGTCACTGAAAACGAATTAATCACAAAGATAGCGAGTGCTGGCAGGACGGAGAATTAAGCGTAATTTGGCAAGACGAATGAGAGAGCACTTTTTTTTAAAAATTGTCTCTTAAATGGGTCAGCGTGAACCCGACCGTTACACAGCCCCCTTCGAGAGTTTCCTCTCGTTCGGCAACGTCGGCCATTAATGTGCAAATGAGTGCCCTCCAACCCCTGGTCGGAGATGGGGAATACTGGGGAATTAGGGAAGCTACAGAGATATCCCTGGTTACAGGTGCTGACCTGAAAAGCGAGAAGATTGCGCTTCATGTTTCACCTTGAAAGTGTGTGTGCGTGTAAAGTAAGTGCACACATTCATGAATCGGGAGTGAGGATTGGCACAGACTGGCGGCAAGCTGCTTCAGCCGATTTGGGTTAATCCACACCGAACAATAACACGCTGTTCTGAAGTCAGCCCTATTCAGATAGAACCAGACTCTCTCTTTCTTCCTGGCGCCTCTTATCCAACCCCCCTGCTCTATCTCTCCTCAAACAGACACCTGTTTCAGCCGGAACCCTTTGTGACCCTTTGACCTCTGGCCGGGTCATCCCGTGTAACTCACACGGGTGGCCCGTCGTTGAACTTGCCGCACAGCCGCGGTACGGTAGCTCCACAACAGCCGCAACCATGGTGAGCGCACAGCGGGGCCCCTGGGGGCTGTAACTCTACTCAGGTCTCTGCCAGCACCTGCTGAAGGTGACCTCTGGGGACTCTGGGCCCCGCGAGAGACAGGGGCCTCCGTACACAATAAACGCCTGGGTTCACAGTAGGAGAGGCAGACAGATAAAGACACAATCCAGCCTTTGTGAGTTTGGAGGAGGAAAAGGGGAATTTTTAATGCATCTAGATGTTAACATTGGTAGGAAGGGACTCAGAGGTTGTCCCTGACTACATGATCTGGCTAGGACTACACACTTGGCCCTTTTTGGATTTGTCCAAGCACAAAAATAAACTGAAGTCTGTCTGTCTGTCATTGGAACCAGCAGTTTGTCACTGACCATATTAACTGTTTGGGGGGAAAAACATAGGTCTAAGGTCAATGCTTGAAGTCTGTGCGTCTGTCTGTTTGTTTCTCTCTGAAGTCGTGCATCTGTGTCTGTAAGTCTGTAGGCAGGGGTTTAGGAAAAAAGAAAAAAAATCCCATGAAATTTACTAATTATAAAATTCTGAGTCTGTTATCAACTCCTAAACCAACACTACAAACTGATAGAGCATTGTGGCTATAAATACACCCATATTGGCTCAGTTGGACAGCCTGATTGTTGATTAATAAGTGTTTGTAGTTGGGCCTATTATTTTTAGCCTAATCACAAAAAAAAATATGCTAGAATTTGCATGTGATAAGTATAGTGCTGCAATTGCATTATGAATTGTTGTTCATTGATTGCCTGAAGCCTGGAATGTAGTGATTTCAGGGGCGTGACATCTTGATGTTCAAGGTGTTCAATCCCCAATACACCAGATGACATTAACCAAAATGGGCAGTTAAATGAATTTGAAACCAAGGGAAAAATTATTATGCTAAAAAAAATTTAGTGTATGTAAATGTAGGCTACATAAATAATTGGCCTACGTGTTAAAGCCTAGGTGATGGCCTATGCAAACACAGGAAGCAGAGCCTCTCATCCTGACACCAATGCCGACACGAGGGAGGTACCAGGAAATGTTGCCCAACTTCAAGGAGACTTTCAACAACCTCTGTAATGACCAGAAATTTCAAATATATTCTTAATTAAGATTTACATCTAAAGGCTGGATAAATTTGTTAGGCACGTTTGCTTCCGAAAAGTGATTAAGTGCATGTTGAGCGCCACAACATAAACCATATTACAATCTCAGTGGAGGCAGTCAGCTTTAGAAACATAAACATCAGTTTGAAGACCGTTTTTTGTTTGCTTGTATGTTTTTTTGTTTGTTTCAATATGACAATGTCATACCTCGTTTCAAAGAATCGTGGCCAAAATTCAGTCTGTAAAATTTTTGGGGCATTATATAGCCTAAACACTTAGCCATATGCAACTGAATCTCATGCTGCATTTCTTCACGTTGTCTGTCAAATACATTACAGTATTTAACATGACAGAAGTAGCCTAAGGCACAAACCTAAACATAAGGTATTAGCAACCAAAGCTAGAAGTTGCATGTTCCAATATCGCTACTTTCAAACAGACAAACGGATATTAGCGTCCCTTTCACATGAAATTGCTCACATGATTGATGTGCTTTTGGGAATGTTATATTTCCACTAACTGTACTTTAATATTAAGAGATTTATATAGCAGATTTACACTGATCTCAAAAACAACCTCTCCAGACTGCCTATGACGAAGCGATGGAAAACTTGAACCCCTGTGTCTGTCTGCTCATCAATGGGCGTGCATTGACGTAAATCGCATCTCAGCAAGTTGCCATGTGTTTGTCCCCGCTCCCTCACCTTAATTCCCTCAGCACGATCTGCAGAAAGCCCAGGGCGGAGCTCAGCTCCGACTGGCGGCAGGCGGGCAGCAGCAGGCCAAAACCTTCGTTGAGCAGCTTCTCCTCTGACAGGCCCAGACCGGGGCTCGACTCAAACACCTCGGCCACGCCCTCCAGGTAGGACCCCAGTGGGCCCCAGAGGGCCAGGCGGCGTGATGGTTCCGTGGTCTTCAGGTAGAACTCTCTGGCCGTCTTGGAGAAGGAAGCGGCCAGCCAACTAGCCTGGGCCCCGACGTCCAGGCCCCTCTCCTGAAAGAGGAGTAGGAGAGCCAGCTGGCCCCTCCACACCAAGCGTCTCTGGGCAGGGGGAGAGTCCGGGGGCAGCAGGCTCAGCAGGTCACAGACCCGACTGGCCACGTCCTCCAGCTCTGCCTGCCGGGCCAACACCACAAACAGCAGCAGGAAATTCATTAAGCCTGCCTCAGAAAGTTCCTGCATTCGACGCTGGTGAAACTTGGAGTACACTCTGGAGGGGGGAGAGAGGAGACACAGGGAGGGGAAGATAGAGAAAATATTTTATTTAATTGGCCACAGTAAGACATATTATTTTCTTATTGGTAACATTTTTTTATGTTCCTCGCTCTTTTCCTGGTGCTGGTGAGAGACGTGTGTGTGTTGCTGTTAGATCCTGCGGGCACTGTGGAGAAATGCATTTAAAGATCATGTTAAAGAGACACTCAGTCCCCCAGAGCTGTGCCTGCGGTCGCCTTCTCTGCAGCCATACTAATTTATTGCAACACCAGGGAGAGATCAATAACTACTACTACTCCAAAACACACACACACACACACACACACACACACACACACACACACACACACACACACACACACACACACACACACACACACACACACACAC
>JACXGI010001963.1:10456-39284 GCA_016801175.1 Esox masquinongy | reverse complement strand
TTTGAGAAAGACTCATTGTTTTGTTGTTATGTAATCACAACCCAGAAATTCATGTTTCCTATTCCTAGCCCTAAACACTAACCCTAACCTTATAAGAAGGAAATTAAAAGGGCCATTACCATCAGCCAGGGCCTCAAACTAACCTTTTGGTTCACCAGCCACTGTGGCATTTAGACTGAAAATCTACCAGCAGCCAGAAGTGTTTTTTTTACCAGCCAAAATCATTTTTGGACAAATTACACCATTAACCAAAAATACAAGTGTGGATACAATGTAATGTTTCTAAATATACATTTATTCCATGTAACAACTAAGACTTAGCCAAAATCTTGTGACCTGAGTCCAAGCAAAATATTACAAATGGCCCTTTTTATGGGCGAAAGGTTATCATTGGAACGGAGCCAACAGCACTTGCTGTGTGACCATTTCTGACCCTCCCAGTGCCCCTCCTTAACTTGAATCTGACTTAACTCTAGTACCCGGAAGTTTAAACTAAAACAATAAAAAACTATGGAAATACCCCAAACACATTCATGACATTTTCTGGTAATAATTATCTTACTCAGGGAATTAATCATTCGTAACAACTCTGGCAAGCAACAGTGGGCACATTTGTTGCTGCCACTGTGCATGGATGAAATAGGTATAGCTTGTCTCACAATGGTCTATTTTTTAACTTTCTGTTCCCCCTTTTTCCTTTTCTTGGAAAAATACGGCAGGAAACTCATCTGTAAAATCGAGTAATGTCAGTGACAGTTAGCTGGCACTAGCTAGCCACATGAGATCGGGTGTGGCTTTCATTACTCGTTCATTTTGTCAAGCTTGCTTGCTCGGCTCAATAACATCAAGCAAAGTTAGAGCGGAGCCAAACGGCACTCGTCTGTAGCAGGAGCGTGCAGCGCACATTGAACCCAGGCGCCCCGGCAACACAAACTGTCTGTAAGGCGATCGCCAACGATAACAGAGTTGAACCCGCCCTTCAGCGAATATATACAATTGTTTTGCCGCGGCGGTGTAGATTCAGCAGTGGTGTACCCCTGCTGCAGGACAAAACGGTGTTCTCAACCTAATTCAGGTGAAAACCGGAGGTGGGGGACTCAGACTCAGGTATGTTTACAAGAGAAAGGTGAGAGAGAAGGAAAAAAGAAAACAGAATAAGAGAAGGTACAGACGCAAACAAAGAGAGGGAGAGAGAAGGTGGAAGGATGTTGAGATATAACCTCAGGTAAGGAAAGGAGAAGTGAGGTGATGGGGAACAAAGTAGGAGAACTAGACAGCAGGTCGATTTGGGCAGGTCCATGATCTGTTTGGAGAGTAAAACTCCACTGACAAATAGCTAAGCAGTTTGGCTCGATCAGGTTGGTGAGGCAGAGGGTCTTTTTCCTGTGTTCTCCGTCTGTCCGTCAGTCCGTTTGTTTATCCTGGACAGCTTTTTTTCCGGAGGCGAACAGATGCTCCCGAGTCCCCGCGTAAGAGATCAGTGGTCTCCCAGTCGATCCCATTAATGCGGCGGCCGAGGGCCTCCCGGGGAACCTGGCCAGCCATCGGGAACGCTGCCGGAACGCAGTTGGTGCACCCGGTTCTTCCTGAGGGAACTGGAGAAAAGATGGGGGGGTGCTATAACATGGACCAGATCCAGCCAAGCCCAGTCGATGCCAGCATCCTCCCTCCCAGACGCCCACCCTACCAATCCTGGAAACTAGCGCAGTTTCGTTAAGGCGAATTAACCGCCACGCTCGTTATCTAATTAGCCTTCGTGTTGGTGTACGTTTCATTAGGCGGATCCATCCCCGTCCCTGGCCCCAGGCCGCGCGTCATACTGATGTCTGGGTCCATGCGCTTAGATGGGCTTAGCATCTTCAGTCTCCCTCAGAAAGACAGGCACTGGGCTGGGGTAGTTGGAGCAGCAGCTGGCTATGTGGAAGCTCGGCGGGACTAGGCTGGTCTCCCTCGGGGAGGAGAAGCAGGTGGAGGTTTCTCCTGAGACACCTGCTCTCCCTGGGAGCCTGAGCAAACAGAAAAGCCTTAGAGAGGGTCTGTGCCACAGCTGGCGCGCACGCACGCACAGACACACAGAGACACACTTCAAGATCAAGTGTCTGTGAGCATAGACTCACTCACCTGTCATCTTTCCTCTCATCTTCTCCTTAGGGGACAGTATTTGGGATCATCATAATATGGAAGTAAACCAAATGAATTAAACTCCATTTAAAGAGTTGGCCAATTCTCCTGGACCCCTCCATGAACACACACAGCTGTTTCCCCTATACTGATTTGCCACCAATTTCCAAATGTTTTTCGTTTCAACACATTTTAACAGCTAACTACTAAAATCAGATATAAATTAAATAGAAAAAATAACTATATTTTTTAATCTTTGAGATCTAGAACGCTGGTCAAGTAATTGGTTAAATACTGTTCAAACGTACCAATAAGAAAAGAAATGAGCAAATCAGTTAGGTCCTGTGTATAACTGACTGCGCCACTAGTCTATCCCAAGCAAGACTTGTTGAGAGAACGACAATGTCAGATTTTGTGCATACACACACAAGAGCCTCACCAGCAATGTTCCCTACAAGGGTTTCTAAGCAAAATTCTAGTTTAGTGACTGGAATCTCTACAGTGGTGAGATTTCGTCGCATCCCACAGTGGACAGTAAAGTGTTACTCTATGTTGTTTCACATAGGCTAACATTCCATGACTACTATTATTTGAGAACGTTTTGCTTGGTCTGGAACATCATGCGTGACTGCAGGAATTTTACCCTATTTTGTTGCATGACAACAAAACAACACTATTAACATACATGATGTAGGCTTTTTTGCAAGTTCAAGGCCATCTGAAAACACAACACTCCACCTTTACGTCATAAACAAGCTTCTAACCTGGCTGGGTTTTCAAAGACAGCTTACAATGTAGACTTAGGCATTTTGTTGTGGTAGGCAGTAATTCCCCAATGCTGACCAAATACTTCAACAAAAATTGGCCTACTTACTCGCTAACTAGCAAATATGAAACGTGCACAGTCATTTCTTCTGCAGCATTGCTCACCGGCCCTTGATCTGCCTCCAGGGGGCGCCGCCAGCATTGTCCTGGGCCAGGTAGAGGGCCAGCACCCGGAGAAATATGTGGAAGGAGTTGGCCGAGCGGTACAGCTGGGTGTGGCCAGGTGATCCGAGGGGAGACGGTGAGCAGCAGCTCCGGGCCAGCTCAAACAGCGCCATAGGGGTCTTGCACACGCTGCCCAGTCCCGAAACCCCTAACCAAGGCACTGTGAAAGAACCACTCTGGAAGAAGAACCAAGGCAGATGGAGGGAAGAGATTTAGGGAGCTTTTTCTGATTCCTATCTCAGAGATAAGGGTACAAGAAGATAACCCAGCTAGGTTTTGTGGGAAAATGTTTAATCAGGCACATGATGCTACTCAAAAACACATACAGGGAACACTCAAAATAAAGAAAACACTTTAGTAAATGATGAAGGTAGAATTCAGGAAAATATTCCTATGGATCAGAGGCTATTAGGGATACGACAAACAGCATTTTTATTGTTTATGGGACATTAGGGATCTCACTGTTGTTTAAAAGTTACAATGTTTAAATGGTCATAAACCTAGAGGCTACTATGTCAAAATGTACAATGTAAATATAAAATTATGTTGATCAGGCTGTATACAAGGCACTTAACCCTAACTGCTTCAGGATGACCACTGATAATGGCTACAGTGGAAACCCATACTGGTCTATGTGGAGATTTTCCACCCTGGTTTAGATCCTATAAATCACAAAGACATCAGTTCGTATGAGTGGAAGGTCAGTCCTCTGAAAAATCAAAGATATGCTTTAGTGTTCCTCAAGGATAGATTTTGGGAATACTTAGATTTTCATTATACAGCTCCAGAAAAAATTAAGAGACCACTGCACCTTTTTCTTTCCTTTCCAAAAAAGTTGAAAAGGAAAGTTTTGAGTGAGGAACAGAAGCATTCAATTTGCAGTGGTCTCTTAATTTTAACCCTTCTGTTCCTCACTCAAAACCTTCCTTTCTGACTTTTTTGGAAAGGAATGAAAAAGGTGCAGTGGTCTCTTAATTTTTTCCAGAGCTGTATATGCTGCCTCTGGGTGATGTCACCTGGAAACACAATGCCAATTTTCACTATTATGAATATGACACACAGTTGCACATTTCAATGAAACATCACAAAGCCCCAAAACTGCCTACCCTGAAAGCCTGTGCTTCAGAAATACGGAAATGGATGAAATATAATTTTTTACATTTAAACTCAGAAAAAAATAAAATGCTAATTTCAGGTCCCAAGAAAAAAAAAAAAAAAGATTTGCTGCCAGATCTCAGACGAACCTAAATGACTGTACAGTAATCTCCCAAAAAACTGAGGGACCTTGGCATTATTCTGGACAATCAGGTGTTTATTTCAAATTCTTGAACCCATGGACTAGACATTATGTAGCTAGCTGACAGTTGGATCCAGAGTCTTTTCACGAATGGTAGCCACAGATCTCAGATAGGTGTCATAATATGTGAAATACCTACTGCATATGAAATTATATTATAAGAAGAAAAAAGGATGATTATTTCAGCATTCAGGGACAAATGTACTGGTAGCCTGTTGATTTCACTGGAGAGGTTCGATCAGAAGCGTTTTGATTACTGTGGTAGTGCGCTTTCATAGACCTAAACAGGCCAAGCAAAAATGTGTTATTCTCCTCAATGTACACAACCATTCACAAGTTTGGGGTCACTTAGAAATGTCCTTGTTTTCGAAAGAAAAACTATTTTTTTCCACTAAAATAACATCAAGTTGATCAGAAATACAATGTAGACATTGTTAATGTTGTAAATGACTATTGTAGCTGGAGACTCAATCTATTCTTGTTCTGAGAAATGAAGGCTATTCCATGCGAGAAATTGCCAAGAAACTGAAGATCTCGTACAACACTGTGCACTACTCCCTTCACAGAACAGTGCAAACTGGCTCTAACCAGAGTAGAATGAGGAGTGGGAGGCCCTGGTGCACAACTGAGCAAGAGGACAAATACATTAGTGTATTGTTTGAGAAACAGACGCCTCACATGTCCTCAACTGGCAGCTTCATTAAAGAGTACCCGCAAAACACAAGTCTTAACGTAAACACTGAAGAGGCGACTCCGAGATGCTGGCCTTCTAGGCAAAGTTACAAAGAAAAGGCCATATCTCAGACTTGCCAATAAAAAGAAAAGATTAACATGGGCAAAAAAACACAAATACTGGACAGAGGAAGATTGTAAAAAAGTGTTATGGACAGACAAATCTAAGTTTAAGGTGTTCGGACGACAAAGAAGAAAATTTGTGAGACAGAACTAATAAAAAGATGCTTGATTGATGCCATCTGTCAAGCATGGGGGAGGCAATGTGATGGTCTGGTGGTGCTTTGGTGGTGGTGGGAGATTTGTATAGAGTAAAAGGGATCTTGAAGAAGGAGGGCTATCACTCCATTTTGGACAATGGACAATACATTAAAAAAAATATATTCTCAAAATAAAATGGCGACCTAATTCTCAAAAAACAAAACTGAGAATAAAGTTGAAATAAAGTTGAGAAGAAAGACGAAATGAAATTGAGATTAAAGTTTAATTTTAATTTCGACAATTAAGTCAAAATTGTATTTTGAGATTGAAGTCGAAGTTTTATTTAGAGATTTAGGTTTTACTTCTAGTCCATTTTCACTCATCCAGTCGTTCAGGTGAAAAAAAAAATAAACACAGCTTGTCTCTTTGTTTCATGGCACCAATACGCACCGTATATTTCCATCTTCGGAACAAAAAATAAAAACGATGCAGAAAAGCTAATACAAGCTTATGGTACTTCAACATAGGACTACTGCAATGCTTTTCTCTCCAGTTATCCTGATAAGTCACAAATTGTTGCTGAATACAAAAATATGATCACAGTACTCGAGTAGTAACAAACAATGACATTTGTAAAAGCAGTTTAGAGAATTACAACCTTGTTTTCAAAAACATTGGGATGCTGCAGTAAATGCAAATAAAAAAATAATGCAGTGATGTGCAAATAATTTAATGCTATATTTAATTGAAAATAGTACAAAGACAACATAGGAAATGTTGAAACTTTGAAAATTACATACCCATTTCAAATTTGATGCCAGCAACATGTTTCAAATAAATTTGGATAGGGGCATGTTAACCACTGTGTTGCATCATCTCTTCTTTTAACAATACTCTGTAAGTGTTAGGGAACTGAGGAGACCAATTGCTGTAGTTTTGAAAGTGACATGTTTTCCCGTTCCTACTTGATATAAGATTTCAGCTGCTCAACAGTTTGGGTCTCCTTTGTCTTATTTTTCATTTCATAATGCGCCAATTGTTTTCAATGGGTGACCGGTCTGGACTGCAGTCAGGCAAGTTTAGCACCCGGACTCTTTTACTATGGAGCCATGCTGTTGTTATTCGTGCATACTGTAATGTGGTTTGGCATTTCTGGATCTTGTTTATATATGGCTTCTTCTTTGCATGGTAGAATTTTTACTAGCATTTGTGGATGCAGCAACGTACTGCGTCCACAGACAATGATTTTCGGAAGTGTTCCTGAGCCCATGCAGTGTCTGTTTTTCGGAAGTGTTCCTGAGCCACTGCAGAATTGTGTCTGTTTTTAATGCCGTTTTTAATCCCGAAGATGACAGCCATCCAATATTAGTTTTCAGCCTTGTCCCTTGTGTACAGAGATTTCTCTGGATTCCTGAATCTTTAACTGATATTATGTACTGTAGATGATGAGATCTCCAAAAAAAATGTTCTTAAATTGTTGCACTATTTGCCATATGCAGTCTTTCACAGAGTGGTGAACCCCTCATCATCTTTACTTCTGAAAGACTCATCCTCCCTGGAATGCTCTTTTTATACCCAATCATGTTACTGACCTATTGCCAATTAACCTAATTAGTTGTGAGATGTACCACCAGGTTTTTATTTAACATTACACAACTTCTCCAGTCTTTTGTTGCCCCCGTCCCAGCTTTTCTGAAACATGTTGCAGGCATCAAATTCAAAGTGGGCATATACAGTTGTGTCCGGAAATATTTGGACACTGACATGCTTTTCACAATTTTGGCTCTGTACGCCACCAGAATGGGTTTGAAATGAAATAGATATGCAATTGAAGTGCAGACTTTCAGCTTTAATTCAAGGGGTTGAACAAAACTATCATATGAATGTTTAGGAATTGCAATCACTTTCAAACACAGTCCCCTTATTTCAGGGGCTCAAATGTAATTGGACAAATTAACACAATCATAAATAAAATGTTAATTTTTAACATTGTCAAGAATCCTTTGTCTGGAATGTCTGGAATGCATGGACATCCCCAAACGCAGGATTTCCTCCTTTGTGATGCTTTGCCAGGTCTTTACTGCAGCTGTCTTGTTGTTTGTTCGTGCGTCTTTCTGCCTTAAATTTGGTCTTCAGCAAGGGAAATGCATGCTCGATCAGGTTGAGATCAGGTGATTGACTTGGCAGAATATTGCAGAATATTCCGCTTCTTTGCTTTAAAATACTCCTGGGTTGCATTTGCAGTATGTTTTGGGTCATTGTCCATCTGTAAAGTGAAGTGCTGTCCAATCAACTTTGCTGAATTTGGCTCAATCTGCGCAGACAACATATCCTTATACACTTCAGAACTCGGCTGCTTCTGTCTTCAGTCACATCATCAGTAAACACTAGTGACCAAGTGCCATTGGAAGCCACGCATGCCCATGCCATCACACTGCCTCCACTGTGTTTTACAGATGATGTAGGTATGCTTCGAATCATAAGCGGTTCCAAGCTTTCTGCATACTTTTTTCTTCCCATTGATCTTAGTTTCATCTGTCTAAAGAATGCTGTTCCAGAACTGGGCTGGCTTTTTTAGTTGTTATTTGGCAAAATCTAATCTGGCCTTTCTATTCTTGAGGCTTATGAATGGTTTGCACCTTGTGGTGAACCCTCTGTATTTGCTCTTGTGAAGTATTCTCTTTATGGTAGACTTGGATAATGATACACCTACCTCCTGGAGTGTTCTTCACTTGGCCAGATGTTGTGAAGGGGTTTTTCTTTACCATGGAAAGGATCCTACGATCATCCACCACTGCAGTCTTCCACGGACGTCCAGGCCTTTTTTGTTGCAGAGCTCACCAGTGCGTTCTTTTTTTCTGAGAATGTACCAAACTGTTGATTTGGCCACTCCTAATGTTACTGCTATCTCTCTGATGGATTTTTTTCTTTTTTGTTTCACTTGCATTGAGAGCTCCTTCGACCGCATGTTGTAGGTTCACAGCAACATCTTCCAAATGTGAATGCCACACCTGGAATCAACTCAGACCTTTTACCTGCTTAATTGATGAAGAAATAACGAAGGAATAGCCCACACTGACTCAAAAGCTATGAAACAGCTTTTGAGTCAATTGTCCAATTACTTTTTGTCCCTTGAAAAAGAGGGGGCTACATATTAAAGAGCTGTAATTCCTAAACAATTTGGATGTGAATACCCTAAAATTAAAGCTGAGAGACTGCACTTAAAGCCTATATTCATTATTTAACTGTAACTTGAATCTATTTTGGTAAACAGCCAATATAACAAAACTTGTGTCAGTGTCCAATTATCTCCGGACCTAACTGTATTTTTCAAGAAACAATAAGATTTCTCGGTTTCAACATTTGATATGTTGTCTTTGTATTATTTTCTATTTAGTTTAAATGATTTGCACATCATTGCATTCTGTTTTTCGTTAAATTTTACACAGTGTCCCAACTTTTTTGGAAATGGGGTTGTAAATACCTTACCTACATTATTTAATACATTCATATACAGGCATTGTATAATGTACAATTACAGAAAGGGAATATATATTTATACATTTTCAGACTTTTAGTGGATAGTCTTTTTTGTTGTTAAAATGTATTTAAACGAACGATAACGCGTGTGCAGTACACATTTCGTACTGGCTAATTATATTTTGGAAATTTCACGTGTATCCATACTATGCACAACGCTGCGCTCAAAATGTTAAAAAATAATAACAGGCTATATCGACATTGTAAACTAAACATTCTAAAATGTTAATAAATATTAGTAGGCTATATCAACATTGTAAACTAAACATTCTAAAATGTTAATAAATATTAGCAGGCTATATCAACATTGTAAACTAAACATTCTGAAATGTTCCATCAGTCTTACTTGATACTATGTACAGCTCCCATAAACGATTTTGACATGGTATGGAATTAAGGAGTACTGTATATACGCAATACTTGAAAGTGTTTAGCCCCACTACAAGATTAATAATGATGCTAGCATGCTACAATATGTTGTTAACAATTGTTATATTCACAAAATTTAGATGTGAGAATATTTGTTTTTAGTTTTTCGCTCTCTTCATGGGGCGCCTTTAGGGAGGTTTCCTACTGAGATGTCATTGCAAATAGTCCATTGGTTGTTTAACACTAGAACCATCAAATGCCTACGCCAATTGGTGTTAGAGTTTGTAATTAAACTAAGACTGCCATTTTGAAAGCTACACCCTCCTCCTTCCATAACTTTTCCTAAATAGGCGTATATTACATTGTTCCATTGTCAGAATTCTAATCTGATGAACAGAATACTATTTAGAGACTATTTACCAGTTTTTTTCCCCCTGTTTTCTGACTTAATCCGCCAACAGCCCACACTACTTAGCATTGGTACCCAAATGGTACCCAGGCGCTAATCACCCCTCACTGAACGCATGACGTCAATGGATGAATGCGCTATACTCCCAGATCAATGAAAACTTAATTAGGCCATTATTGAAACATAATACAAATGATATAGGCTACATATCACACGGTACCTTTTTTCATTAGGAGATTCAGCTTATTGTCTAGGCTAATTCATCAAATGTAAATCAAAAATGTAAATCTAAATTATTTTAGGAGGGAAAGAGAAACTAAATCGCACACACATATAGACTTCTATATAGTTTGATGACGACCCAGTAGATGAACTAATGCTCTGGCTGGATGGTGATGCTGCGGAGGAGAATATCCTTGCTAATAAGGACGATTCGTATGCTAATGATGACAAACGGCATTCGGCTCTGGCAGTTACTGGGGGTAAAAAAGGCCTGGCGGTTCTAGTGTTAAGGGGCAGGGGGTTGCGGTCACTGCGATTGCCACATTGTGAGAAATTGCTGTGGAGTAAAGTTTGTCAGCCCTCAGGAGCCCCCTAATAGCCTAGGTCCCCAAGCAGTTGCTTGCCTCCCTGTTCACAAGCTATGCCTCTGGTTCTGTGGATCTGAATCTACAACGTGTGTGTAGTCTGTATGTATTGGAAATTATAGGAAAATAACCAGCATATTGTAACTCCGCAGTTCATGTGTGCATATTGAACCGTAGGGGGCATACCGAACTGTTCGATAACATACCGTGTAGCGATGCATCCCTAGCACACAAGTACAGAAATGACGAAACATCAGTATTGGCCTATTGTTGTATAGAAATATTGGTTATTGGTATCATCCAAGACTATTCTTATTGGTACATCCCCAATTATGATTGTCATGCCTTTGAAATGCTTAGATATGACTCTCCTGATCTCTATTTTTTCAATATAAAGCACTTTGTGACAACTGCTGATTTTAAGCTGCTTTTTAATTTTGGACCTAGAAATAAAATTTTGCTTGCGCTGTTGTTTATCAATGTGCTTCAGGAGATGACCACATCTTCTTTTGACACTGATGAAAGAGAGAGTCCATCTTTTTCATTTGATAACATCAGCCGGTCCAAAGTCTACAATTTTGAGTGCGCTTTTATGCATCGAAAGTAAGATGTGGATGAAAACACAGTGAGACACATTTTTCTGAGTTAACACAACCCCTGTCATCATCAACAAAACCAAATATAGGAATTGTTGCATCCCTCCATTATAGTACCATGGCACATCAATGCTTTTCTGGGGGCTTGTAAGGCCAAAGGACCTATTAAGACGCATTTTAATGTTTCACTTTTTTTGGTATTTACCTGTACATTCCTATCACTTTCAAACTGGTGTGTTGTTGGGGTTTCTTACCAGGTTTTTGCTGTAATACTCCCAGAGTGTGGTCACTGTGGCTGTGTTGGGTTCCCATAGCAGACACAGGGTCAGGCAGCAGTGGATATGCATTCTGATCTGTTCCTCTTGCAGCCCTCCCTTCAAACCACACATATAGACACACCCACCAAACGAGCAGAAAAAAAAAAAGGTTATCTTGTCCAAAGCCTACTGACACCAGAAGCAGTAACCTATAAACACAAACCTATAACCTGCGCACACTTGCGAGTTAAAAATGCACTTTGAGATCATAATGAAAAGCCAATTATAAAAGTATATAATTATAATAATAATTGTATTAATATTAATAATATCCTGAATAGGTGTCAATGTACTTGAGTACGTCAGAAATGAAAGTAGGGCTGGGCGATTTCTGGATTTACACATCACTGAATTATAAACACACATTAGTTAACTAGTCAAAAATCTGTAAAAATATCTTTACTTCTGAAACAATATAGCCTACTCCTCATATAATATTCTAATAATTAAACAAGCGTAGGACGTACTTTGTTTCTAGTCTTTAAATTGATTTTGACAGCTTAGACAGGTTATTCTTATACCTGTTGTTGCCTTTGTTATAAATACACCATCTATTTTTTTAGCTTTTGTAAAGGTTGTTTGTGAGACAGCATGGCAGGAGGCAGGACTGTATGAACCTAGCACAATTCAAGGACATTAATAAACCTTTCAACAATATCACTAATAGCCTATTCAAGTTCAGCCTGTCATGGTAACATTTTCATTAGGCTAATAGATTCATGGATTCGATGGTTTGATATGAAAGCTCATACCCAATTACACATTTCACACTGCTTGACACTCTCCGCTCTTGCTCCTTTCAATACAATTTTTATTACTCTCTTACATTAGGTTAATAGTCTACCACATACTGCATGTTTTTGAACGTCAAGGATATGATCTATGACAGATAGGGAAATAAGGGAAAAGACCATTTGGCATGTTGCCCTGCACGCTTGTGGTGTAAAGTTTAAACGTAGTAAAACATTGTTTGTGACATCATAATGCTGTTGTTTTCGTCGATGGCAGTTTAACATTGTCGATAGACAATAATGTGGTCCATTCGCCCAGCCCTAAATAAAAGCAATCCCTATTTTACTAATTTACAAGCTAGGACTTACTTTGGGGTCACAAGTAGAACTGAGCAGCTCTCTGACAAAACTCCAGTTGTCCTCCAGCTTTTTCTGTGAGAAAAAAGCCAATAAATGTTATTACCAACAAAACAGAACAGTCAAATAAACTTGGTAAGAAGTTAAAACGGCAGGGTGCGTCTTCTAACTTGCATAACAGTGGGTGTGATCAGGACAAATCCTGGAATTCAAGATTTTGCAAGTGGAAGGTTTCAACCATGAATAGAGAAAACATTTCAGAAAATATGACATTTCTAATTTATCAGGAAAAGGCGCTTCACTGTTTTAGGACAACTGTAAAGCTCGTTGGTATCTTTTTCTCAAAATTGATTGTCATCATTGATAGAAATTAGCAAAAAAGGCTAGTAGTGAACAACAGTCATTTTCCAAGATGTGGAATAAACTTAACTTTCATTGAATTCATTAAAGGAAATCAACCAAAATAAAATTTCTGAAATTATGAATGCATTTCCCAAAGAATTAAATGTTAAAAGAAACAGGCAACCTTTTTTCAATTCTTTGTGCACCCTCCTCTTGTAAGGATGAATGCACTCAGCCTTTCTGATTGATGACCACATTGAAATGGATGTTAGAGAATTACCTTTATACAGAGCATTTACAGATCCAGAAAGTCTACACTTACAGACTGCCCTCTTCAAGTCAACCCATAGGTTTTCAAGGCGATTTAAGTCCAAAGACTGATGGCCCTTGCAATATGTTGATTTTGTGGTCAATTGCCATTTCTGTGTCCTTGGGGTCATAGTGTTGCTGGAAGATTTAGGGTCCTGGCAAAGGTAACTACTTATTGAGCTAAAATGTCCTTGTACATGGTAGAGTTCATGACACTGTAGACCTTACCATGCGTACATTACCACTGTTCTACCGGTTTTATACTTTCAAATTATTGGTTAGTGATTTAGTGGTTAGTTGTATACAGTGCCTTCAGAAAGCGTACCCCTTCACTTTCTCCACACTTTGTTGTTGTATGGACTTTATTTAGAATTTATTTAAAATTTATAAAATAATAATTGGGATCAATCTACATTTAATACCGCATATTGACAATGTGAAGGCACGTTTTTTTAAATAAGTGTACATTTATTGAAAATTAAAATTAAAAACTGAAATCTTATGTACATACATATTCAGACCCTTTACCATTAGCATTACAATCTGTCTTGACAGAGACAGGAGAACCTGCCAGGTCAGAGACAGCCATCTTGGCAGAACTCCGTCAAGTGACTGGAGAATACAAAATGTGACTGTGTTTTCTACGTTCCAACAGCATTCAAATTATTAGCTAACTTGCATGCCTACTGTAGCTCTTTGGTACTGTAGCATGTCCATCTAATTTTAACATTTAGATGTGTCATTTTAACTACATCTTCAATTGATTAGCCAGATGGGTTATACAGCAATGAGTGCTGCACAGAGGGTCTAATGGGAATTTGTCTAGTGTGCTTTGTTTGATTCTGTTGTGATTGGATGAAAACAAATAGCTACACACGCAAACATCTGTAATTGTATGATTTCTTTCATAGTACTTCAACAGAAAACCAATAAGAAATGCCGGTTAATGTTAAGAAAAATGGTTTGTTTGTCACATCTCTCTCTCTTTCTCTTGAACCATCTACACTAGAAAGACAAAACCAACTTTCTTTCAAATATTTAGGCTATCCCAAATAAATTTGCTTAAACAATTTTTGAGAATGCTGATTTGAATGTGCATAATTAGCATACATTTACTGTAAAACACCATCTCTTTAACCGTTGAAACTACAGAGACAAAATTTGTTTCACATGTTTAAGTTAAATGTCTAACAGCTATGACAATCTCAATTTGTCTTTTTGAGAATATATTTCCTATTAAGAAAAATTCTCTGAGCCATTGCATTTGTTTTTGCATTAAATATATACTACTCAAAAAAATGAAGGGAATACTAAAATCACACATCAGGTCTCGATGAAGGAAATACAGCTCTGGAAAAAATTAAGAGAACACTCCTAATTTTCCTTAAATTAGCATCTCTACATGTATGGCAGCCATTCCATTCCAGTGTCTGTTAAATTCCAACACAGACACACCTCATTTTACTTAATGAGGTACTGATTAGGTGATTACCTGAACCAAATCTAATTTAACGAGGAAAAGTATAAAAACCACTGTTGTGGTCATCACTATCCTCTTGCAATAGGACCAGCTGGATGGCAAAAAAAGCGCATGCAGTACCTCAAAGGTAATTTGAATAAAAAAATAACTATTCAGCATGACAAAAGAGTTGAAAAGAAAAGCTTTGAGTGATGAAAAGAAGGGTTAAATTCTGGCTTTACTGGCAGAGGGATACAGTGAGCGTCAGGTTGCTTCCATCCTGAAAATTTCAAAGACGGTGGTTTATAAGAACAAGTTCAAGCAACAGACATTGGGGACAACAAAGCGACAGACTGGCAGAGGGTGAAAACAACCGCCCACTGACCGAGATGACCGTCAACTCATTCGAATGTCACTCAACAACCGTAGGATGACATCAAGTGATCTACAAAAAGAATTGAAAACAGCAGTTGGGGTGAAGTGCACGGCGAGGACGGTTCGAAACAGCCTTCTAGGAGCAGGGCTGAAGTTATACAAAGCTAGAAATAAGCCCTTCAAAAATGAGAAGCAAAGAAGAGCCAGGCTGAAGTTTGCAAAAGACCATAAGGATTGGACCATAGAGGAATGGAGTCATCTTCTCTGACGAGTCAAATTTTCAGCTTTGCCCAACACCTGGTCATCTAATGGTTAGACGGAGACCTGGAGAGGCCGACAAGCCACAGTGTCTCGCACCCACTGTGAAATTTGGTGGAGGATTGGTGATGATCTGGGGATGCTTCAACAAGGCTGGAACCGGGCAGATTTGTCTTTGTGAAGGATGCATGAATCAAGCCAAGTACAAGGTTATCCTGGAAGAACACCTGCTTCCTTCTGCTCTGACAATGTTCCCCAACTCTGAGAATTGGATTTTCCAGCAGGACAATGCTCCATGCCAGACAGCCAGGTCAATCAAGGTGTGGATGGAGGACCACCAGATTAAGACCCTGTCATGGCCAGCCCAATCTCCAGTCCTGAACCCCATTGAAAACCTCTGGAATTTGATCAAGAGGAAGATGGATGGTCACAAGCCATCAAACAAAGCCGAGCTACTTGAATTTTTGTGCCAGGAGTGGCATAAAGTCACCCAACAGCAACGTGACAGACTGGTGGAGAGCATGCCAAGACGCATGAAAGCTGTGATTAAAAATCAGGGTTATTCCACAAAATATTGATTTCTGAACTCTTCCTAAGTTAAAACATTAGTATTCTGTCGTTGAAAATGAATATGAATTTGTTTTCTTTCCATTATTTGAGGTCTGAAAACAATGCATCTTTTATTGGTTATTTTGACCAGTTGTTATTTTCTACAAATAAATACTCTAAATGACAATATTTTTATTTGGAATTTGGGAGTAATGTTGTCAGTGCATTTATAGAATAAAACAAGAAACTGTTCATTTTACTGAAACACATACCTATGAATAGTGAAACCAGAGAAACTGATAATTATGCAGCGGTCTGTTAATTTTTTCCAGAGCTGTATATTAAAGATCAAAATCTTTACTATACATTGTGCAATTCTTTGAGAACAAAATGAAGTAAAAACGGTCAATTGAAACCAAAATCACAAACCGATTGAGGGCTGGATTCAAACTCACACCAAAAATCTAAGTAAACAATTGAAATCAGAGGCTGTTCCAACTTGAATTTCATCATGGTGAATTTCATCACGGCAACTCATAATGTGACTCAGTAGTGTGTATGGCCCCCACGTGTCTGTATGAACTCCCGACAACTTCTGGGCATGCTCCTGATTAGATGGCAGATGGTGTCCTGGGGCATCTCCTCCCAGACCTGGATCAGGGCATCAGTGAGCTCCTGTGGTGCTACTTGGCGGCGTCAAATGTACCGATACATAACGTTCCAGAGGCTCTCAATTGGATTCAGGTCTGGGGAACATGAGGGCCAGTCAATGCATCAATGCCTTCGTCATCCAGGAACTGCCTACACACTCTGGCCTCATGAGGCTGGGCATTCTTCTGCACCAGGAGGATCCCAGAGCCCCCTGCACCAACGTAAGGTCTGACGATGGGTCTGAGGATTTCATCCCAGTACCTAACAGCAGTCAGGGTACTGTTGGCTTGCACGTGGAGGTCTGTGCGACCCTCCAAGGATATGCCTCCCCAGACCATCACTGACCCACCACCAACCATGCTGGATGATGTTGCAGGCAGCATAACGTTCACCATGGCATCTCCAGACTCAATCATGTCTTTCACATGTACTCAGTGTGAACTTGTTCTCATCTGTGAAGAGAACAGGGTGCCAATGGCGGATCTGCCTATTCTGGTGTCCTCTGGTGAATGCCAATCGAGCTGCACGGTGCTGGGCTGTGAGGTCCCACAAGTCCCACTAGAGGACGTCAGGCCCTCATGCCGCCCTCATGGAGTCCGTTTCTGACAGTTTGGTCAGAAACATGCACACCAGTAGCCCGCGGGAGGTCATTTTGTAGGGCTGTAGGGCTCTGCAGTACCCAGCCAAGTGATGAAAAAATAACAAAATAAAAAGTCAAACATAGGCTATAGATTAGAACAAGTAGAACACTGATCAAGCTCCAAGTATCAAGTCCAGCACTGACATATAGCCTTAAAATAAGAAAAGCACCTGACACAAGTCGAGGAACTGTATGAAATGTCCAGCTCAAACTATACTGCTGTACATAAAAATAGCAACAGTACAGAATAGTCAAGAGTTGAGCAGTGATGTGACGCGTGGCTGTCTGGTATTGTTTTTCAATAAAACAATTCAAACTTGGGCGAGTTGCTCAATTGAAGAATGCAGTGAAGGATAACTATGAGTTCAAAAGAAATAATTTACCTGTTTCGACGTCAATGGAACTCAGATGCACTGTCATCAGTCCTAAGTTCCCGGCTAGAGCGGACAAATGTGGATCTTTTTACAAAGGCACTGACAACTTTCGCAAACAATCTCTGACCAGCCATGCCAATAGCAAACAGCACCTGGTCAGCATGACAGCCAAGCGGGTGGCTGACAATCTGTCTTCAGGGCCCTTGGTTGTACCAGGAATTTAAATGCAGATGCCTATTGGGAGATTGCACGACATTACAACTGCATACCTAGTAACTGACGGACCCACCGGTCGCCTTGTTCCCTGGGGTGAATGAGTTAGTGTTTTGTTTGAAAGTCAGTGTTTTGTTTGAAAGTCAGTGTTTTGTTTGAAAGTCAAATGCTTTTTTAACTTATCTTTTTATTCATTTTTATAATTAGAAATGTTATGAAAGAAATATAAAAATATTTTGTTTTATATATCCAGAATGCATTTCATAAATGATTAATCATGTTAAGTACCAAAAGTATTTGGTTCTATGTTGTAACACTGATGAATTACAACTTTTGGAATGAGGGACAGTAAAAATGTTTTTCGGGCCAATTTTTTTAAAGTTGAGCCCTGGAACATTAAGGACAGTAACCTAATACAACAAACTATGGTTATATTACGTTAGCCTAAACACGGTAGCCTTTAGCCATTGCAAATGTCATATGGAACATAGTAGGCTAAGCTACACAACAATGCCAGCTGTCAAACAAAAATAATGGTAATGTGTATTTCAGGATAAGGATATAACAAAAATAACACTTTGGATACAATGTTAATGTAACATGAACTGAAATTCAATCACCTTGAATTCTTTAAATAAATCTGCATGTCTGTCTTCGAGGTTGGAAGTGTTTGCTCCTTCAGTCTTGAAAGTTCGAAGGCACCATTTGCATACTGGTTTTTGCGAATTTATTACTCCCTGATCATCCGCCTCGACCGCAAAGTACTTCCATACACGAGTCTAACTGTTTTGCTTTTCGACGAGTCGAGGCGGAACTGCAGCTGCACTTACTGCCATCTTTCATGTGTTGGATCTCTGGTACCTATGGTACTGTACAAAAACGAGTATCGTCATGTTCTCAGAATTTTGGCATCGATTTGGTACCGAAGTATCGGTTCTCTTGACATCCCTAACCAGTAGTGACAAGGACACTAGCAAAACTAGAGAAGAATCAGTCAGGAAAGATAAGGAGAGAGCAATTGTCTGTTTCCACCACCTGCAAAACCATTTCCTTTTTGGGGGTTGTCTTGCTGTTGCCTCTCCAGTGCACCTGTTGTCACTTTAATTTGCACCAAAACAGGTGACACTGATTCACAATCGCTTATGCTTCCTCATTGGACAGACTGATATCCCTGAAGTTTAATTGACTTGGTGTTATACTGTGACGATTACATGTTCCCTTAATTTTTTGCTTAGTAACAGTGTTGTTCATTTTATAAAGCCTTTTGTGCTAGTCTTTATCATGGGTTCCAATCAATGCATTTGTGGTAGATTACCTCATTTTGAAGCGCCCCGTTGCGGTTGTATTCTCCCAGCATGGACAGGTGAGTGACCAACCACCAGGTGAAGCCCAGGAGGTCTTTACAGTGAGTAGCGAGCCCACTGGATTGCTCCACTAAAGGCCGGCCCCTAATCAGAGGCCGCAGCAGCGTGTTTATGTAAGTCCAGAATGACTTGGGACACACACAAAGCACACATGCACTTGTAAACACAAACACTGGGTCACATTTGATTTATAGAAGAAATTAGACCAACACCAAATCACACAGGTGCGTTAACGGTGAACTTGTATGTGTGTGTGTTCACCTGTGTGTACAGAACTTTGCTCCTGTGTTCTATTAGGTGTATGAGCAGTATCCAAAGCTCTTTTGTGCAGGGGCAATGATAGTGATGGCTGGTCAAGGCCTCCGTTGGCCTCACCTAGGACAAAGGACTGAGTTAGTAATACCCCAGGCCACCCTCAAAATCCTATTAGAGACTCAGCGACAGATGGGAATGCCAGAGCTGTGTCCAAAGCAAGATGTTCCCACACGTTGGAATTTAACATACTATATGTTATAAAGCTACTGTGACATGAAGAACGCAATCATCACTGCTCTTTGGCTTTGGCCCACATAGGGAACCATGAAAACTGAGGAATGGAGCATCATTACAACTGAAAGCAAAGTCACACTGACTGAATAAGATAATGTTTTTTTATTCCTGTTGTTTATTGCAGCCAATTAGATTGCCTTGTTCTATTATTTTCTGAAGACTGAATAATTTGGTTATTGGCGGAGAAAAATAAACAAGGTTATTTGTTATCGTTACTATTTTCATGTGTTCTGTGTTGGAATCATTTAAAATGAGTGCAATTACAGTAAACAATAAAGTCCCATCACAAGGTAGAGATGGAATTAAGCAGCTGGACAAAAAGATTCATTCAATGAGTCAGTGGGTCAGATGATCTGATTAAAAAGAACTGAATAATTCGGATCACGGTAGTGAATCGGGTCGAGTAAACATAAAAAATAATCTGTAACATAATGTTCGCAGATTGTTAGCATTCCCAAAGTTAATAATTTTATGGATCATGCCATAAGTGTCAAAGAAACTTAGAGCAAAATGCATCCTCAGTGAACCTCAATTTATTGAATTATACGGATGTTGTCTTTGTACTTCAGGCTATACGTCATCTAAGCAAAATATACTGTATAGCCTATCGTATAGTATATACGATTCTAAGCAAAATATGAACCCAGAATGCTCAGAATGGCATTCTTGGTGTTAAATGCAATAAAATGGTATTTTAGCATACAATTTTACATTTACATTTCTTTATTAATTATTCATCAAAGCAGTTTAGAATAGCACCTTTCAAATGATGCTTCATGTGCTTTCCAAAAAAATATTTTTTATGTTTTATTTATGTTATTACTACTGTCAAGTTGTTTTCAATAGAACATTTTGCAAAATGAGGAAAAACACCCATTTAACATATACAAATAAAACACAAAATGTTTTATCCAATTAATCAAAATGTTATTATTAAAATAGTTGTTAGTTGCAGCCCTACTTCAAACCATGGTTCAAGCAATGGATGATAATTGGCTGAGAGCAGTGGAATAGTTAAGCAATTAGACCACTCAGGATTTTGCGGTATATGATCAACATATCACAGCTAAGGTCTCTGCAGTTCATTGTACCTCACAACGGCTTGTAGCTGCATTTTATCAGCCACGTGCCAAGCCAGACCTTGAGGCTGAAACAGTACCTTGTTGTACTTGACCATGGCCAGACCAGTGAGGTCGGAGAGCAGGTTGCAGAGGTTCTCTTCAAACAAGCTGTTGTTGGTCAGGTTCTCCCCTGTCAGATTCACAAACTGGTGGGCGTACACCACCTGACCTGCACAGGTCAAACAGACACATGCAGAGCTCACCAACAATACACTGAAAGCCCCCACCAAATCAACAAAATTAGACCACTTTTGTTGATTTGTTTGTTTGTTCATGTTGTCTTCACTGTGCATTTCCAATCATGTGAGTCTGATGTTTACATTACTGTTCAATGAACTTAAGTGAGACGCTTTGGATAGGAGCGTCTATTAAACGATACAATGTAAATAAGATCCAAAAATAACGACAGCATCAACAACTACACATACCATGCATCTTCTGGCCCAGCAGGTGGAGAATCTCAAGAACTGACCAATGAATGTCCAGGTGGAGATGTAATAAATGCCAGGAAGGAGGAAAGAGCTGAAGAAAAACACATATCATTTACCATAGTCATGTCAGATGTGTGTGTGTGTGTGTGTGTGTGTGTGTGTGTGTCTGAGACACTACCTTTCCCTGGTGTTGCATGATAAAGGTATTCTGGATGTTGGCTGGGATGTCTTTGAGACGCCCTATTAAGAGGGTGACTCCGAACAGCTCCTCCAGCAGAGCAGAGGGTAGCTGAGCCTCCAGCTCTTCGTAAGGGTGACGGGATCCCTGTTCCGATGGACAGATGGGCTCCAGGTACCTGCAGGAGTCAGAAGTCACACAAGGAGTGGCAGAGAAATCTGTTGTCAGGCCTGGTGGCTGATACTTTGCAATGTATTACAAAAGATAAATGACTACTGTATTTTACTGGAACTAAATAAATCCCTATAGTCTTTGCTCTCCAGGATGCTGACAGAAATGACCTGCGGCTTTACCTATGTACAAAAGCTTTGACATATTGAAGAAACAGCACACACTGGTGCCTCAGGTCTTCTGACTCATAATGAAGGCTGCTGGCTTGGCCTGAAACACACAACCGAAAAACAAAGTACAACAAAAACCTAAAAAACTTTTTAAAAAAACATAAAACTGCCACCTACCAAGTCAGATCCAACAGGCGTGCAATAATACCACATCAATAAATTTAACTAGGATAAAAATGATTTTCAAAAGTTTTACTCCTGCATGTCACATTACTGTCAGTGGCAATGTATACAGAATGTTAGCTTACCAAAGTCATGGGAGCAGGACTGGACCAGCATCTCCAGTTTCAGAAGCTTTTGCCTAAAAAAGGTGATAATAAATTGATACACTAACCCTCAGAACAGCAACAATATGAGATAATGGTGCAGTTGCAAATTTCTATGTTAAAAAAGAAAGGTCTGAAACATATTTTCACCTGAACAGGCCAAACACAAGCTTGACAGATTCAACCAGGGCAGTCTCTGTCACCCAGGAGAAGCCAAAGATGTCCACCGTGTCACCCTCAAAGTCGGCTGGGGCTGGGTCCAGACGCAGTAAAAGTCTATGGAAAACAATTATAACTCGGGATTGGTTACGCAGCAGTAAGTGATAACCATTTTAACCTAAGCCTAAAATAAAACTGTTTACAGTTATATTGCGACTATTTCTGGTGGATTTTCGAAGTACGCATCCGTGCATGCTTTTTGCGGTAAAAGCCTATAGATCACAACACCCTGCGCAGTAAAAAAGGAGGGGTTTCCACGATTCTCTCGTCTTTTCACTTGACAAAAATAGTCAGTTATTGTCACCTATATTGATAGTTATAGCATCAATGTCATTCATGAATGAAAGAAAAACAAACATTGTGCTATGAAATGAAATAGCTTTCGCCACCCACTCGTGCCAAAAAGAGAGGTACTAAATGAAAAAAATGAAAGTAAATTGTAATATGTTATGCAATAAATTCAACATTTTATTTAAAAATGTAGTTAACAACCTCAAGAACGTTTTAGTATAAACAATTAGGCTAGATATAATTTTACTCGGGAGAAACTCAGATTCAGAAATGCCATAACAGCAAATAACCTCATGCATAGGCCTGTCAAGTCGTTAGTATTTAATAACAAGTGATTTATTTCAAATTACTGTTACAAGCTTTTCCATTAACTAAAATTGCAGACAAACTATAAACGTCATCAAAAAAACGCTCATTGTCTCCCATGAATTAGCACAGAGATATGTATGAACTGCCATACATTAGCTAAAGTCTTTGTGTCAATGTTTTCTGGCCATAACAACAAAATACAAAATGTATTAGACCATCTAGCCAGCTATTTTTTATATACAGTCCCTTAAAACTATACTTTCCAAATGAAACTACACTTAATATATTTATAGTCTAACAGAGTTACGTTACAGTCTGCATTAAATCAAATAAATCTACTAATGCGTTCCAGTGAATAAAAATTATCCTTGGAATAGGAATAAATAGGAATAGGAATAAATCATATAAAATGAATGAACAGAAAACAAACCTGGCTGGCGCATCCATAGATGCATGATCTTAACAAAAATATAAATAATCATTAGGCGATGTCCATATTATTGTGATCATTAATTCTTGTTTAGAAAAATTAGTATGTCCACGTGCTCCGGGATAGACGAGTAGGCTTACGTAGTATGTAGACTATCAGACCCGCAGCCGAGAAAACCATTTCAGCCGGTACAGATGTCGCCGGGATGCACAGGTATGCTTTCGCTAGCCGTGATAATTTCCTATACTTGGCCGTTAGCCAGATTTGTTTAGTCTATAAGAAATAATCCGTCATTACTGCCGCCATGTGAGTCAATCGGTAGCACAGATTCTTGTTGTAACCTTTGAAAATTAGATTAACTTGTCGATAAATGCCATCCTTATTGAAATGTTGAGAACAAATTCGAACAAATGGTGAGAACAAATTCGACTATTTGTTCTCACCCCTAGTAGTAAGTAGATATTAGGGCCTATAACTGGCTAATAAAAGCCATACAGATCATAGATGCTATTTGTGGTCGATGTAAACTTAATAAGAAACATTTGTCAGTTTTTACACAATGATTAATGGTGTCTAGCTAAATATTAATACTTGGCGTGATGTTAATGTGTGACAAAATGATCTAATGTCGAGACTCAATTTTCTGATGAGGTAGTACGACCCAATCGGTCCCAATACCGGCACAGGAGCTTACTATATACAAAACAGTACGTACAGTTGTGCTCATAAGTTTGCATACCCTGGCAGAAATTGGGAAATTTGGGCATCGATTTTGAAAATAATTGATCATGCAAAAAACTGTCTTTTATTTGAGGATAGTGATCATATGAAGCCATTTATTATTGTAGTGTAATGAAAGATGCGTTTTGGAAGGTTTGTGAAGGTGCAGTGCTGTCTGGTGTCTCAACTCAGTGGGACATCCTAATCTCACACGGTAACACTTTATTTGAAGGGGTGTGCATAAGAGTGACATGACATAGTCATGATACTGACATAGCCATGACATGACACATGAAGGAATCATTATGAACGTTTATAAATGTTGTCATTAGGTGTCATTCGGTTGATTATGTCATTTTTTATGCAAGGTTGACATTGTTTGGAATGTCTTTGTTATGACAACTTGACATTAACTGAGTCAACACAATCTGTCAATGTCTTTGTTATGACAACTTGACATTAACTGAGACACCATCACCGGCCAATGTCTTTGTTATGACAACTTGACATTAACCACGACAACATTAGATTAGATTCAACTTTATTGTAATTGAACAATTACAGTACAATGAAATTGAAGGAGTAGGGTAGCATGTGCAACTGAAATGCAGGGATAGCGGCAATGAGGTTCCCGAGGTAGACATGTACCTGTAACAACTGAAAACTTCAGACTTTGCAAGGCAGTGTCAGAGTCCAGTAGTACAAAGTGTGGGTATGGTTAGTGATGGGTCACGGAGTTCAGCAGGGTTACAGCAGATGGAAAGAAAGTGTTCCTGAGCCTGCTGGTGCGGGAACGAAGAGACCTATACTGCCTGCCTGATGGTAGAAGAGCAAACAGTTTGTGGCATGGGTGTGAACGGTCCCTGATGATCCAGCCCGCCCTGTGCAGACACCACTTGTGCTGGAGGTCTATGATGGCCGGGAGCTGGGTACCAGTGATGTGGTGGGCGGTTTCCAGCAGCAACCGCCAAACCATGCTGTGGCGCCGTTAGTCAGAAACATAACCTGTCATAAACATGTCATAGCAGGCCTGATTATCAAACTTGAAGAAACTAATTAGCTTTATGTGTTAGCATTAAATACAACTGTCATATGTGGTTGGTTTTGACATTGGTTGTCATGAGACCATTATAAGTGTGTCATGAATATTTTCCTTGACCTCCAGTAAAATGGTACAAATTGGACTTGTCATAAAGATGTCATGACGTGTTATAACACTGTCAAATGCTTTCATAACAGTGTAATGAATATTTTTCCTGACCTCAAGTAAAATGGTACAAATTGGACTTGTCATAAAGATGTCATGACATGTTTTAACACTGTCAAATGCACTTATAACAGTGTCATCAATATTTTTCTTGACCTCAAGTAAAGTGGTACAAATTGGACTTGTCATAAAGATGTCATGACGTGTTATAACACTGTCAAATGCTTTCATAACAGTGTCATGAATATTTTTACTGACCTCAAGTAAAGTGGTACAAATTGGACTTGTCATAAAGATGTCATGACATGTTTTAACACTGTCAAATGCACTTATAACAGTGTCATCAATATTTTTCTTGACCTCAAGTAAAGTGGTACAAATTGGACATGTCATAAAGATGTCATGACGTGTTATAACACTGTCAAATGCTTTCATAACAGTGTCATGAATATTTTTGTTGACCTTAAGTACAGTGGTACAATTTAGACTTGTCATAAAGATGTCATTAAGTTTGTCAAATACTGTCATAAAGATGTAATTAAGTCTGTCAAATGCTTTTAAATACCTTAACAAAAGCAAGAAATTTACTTTATTGTTTTTGCACAACAAATGTTTCCTAAAAAAAAATACTTTCAACAATTCTACTTTGGTAACAATTTCCAATTAGGGTACATGAACAACCATTAACAAATAGTTACTTTGATGAACAAGACATGAACAAACGGTTAACAATGATAACCCTTACTTTATTAATGGTTTACAAATGCATTAACAAACAGAGTGTAGTGTCATTTGTTCATGTTGACACAGGACATAAACTCATGTCGTTTTTTGCAAGAAAACACAGTTTGTACTGTAATTTGTTAAGGTTGATACAGGACATCCATTCATGTACAGTACCTAGTTCTTTGCATGAACAATAGCCTAAGTAATATAAACTATTCATAATATAATCACATTGAAAACATTTATAAAGTAGGCTAGATAGTGATAGTTAACATATTACCTTCAGGTTAACACAAATAGAACATGGCTGAGCAAGTTAGCATAGTGCTACCCGGAACTGACTAACACTTGACTGCAGCTAGCATACAGCTAACTGGAGCCAGCTAATAACCAACCGAAGCCAGCTAACAACAACGAACTAGCTAACCGCTAACACTTACACAGTGCAACGATTGCAAAGTTCCTAAACAATACAGTTACAAAATTCAATTATATTAATCCTAGGGATATTGTCAGGAGTGTTGTTTTCGAAAAAAACAATTACAGTAAGTACAGTACAGTAACAAATTCGTTTTTTCCAAAGGAATGCACCACCATCAAGGCATTTTAAATAGACAAGGGTCTCTGTCATAGTTATACAATCACCACGCTCTTCCAACCCTCTACATACACTTTAACAGGCAAGTTATCAAACTGTATCGAAATGTCCAGTGTACTTTTGTACTTTACCGATCTAGAAAACAGGATAAATGGTGAGAAAGACATGGCTTTTCCTTGAAGAGTTACCAGAACGCGCAGTTGTTTGGATCGTTAACAGTCCCAACGCAACACGATCACGTCAAACTGCCCCCTATAGGCCAACCGTAGTAAGTGTCCTTCAATATAAAAGTGTCCTTCAAAATTCTATACCAACCCCAAATGCGACCCTACATTTTGTATGCGTCACACCTATTTGAAGGCGCAAGTAGCCAGTCTACCTTATTAATAATGGTTACCGCACTGTAAACATATTAACAAGTTGGATTATGCATATTATCTCTTGAATAATGTATATTACTTAGCCTATTGTTCATGCAAACCACTAGTTACATTAATGGATGTCCTACATCAACATTAGCAAAATTACAGTACAAACTATGTTCCTGCAAAAAACTTTGATATTAACTTGACTTCTTTTCACATCATGGAATAGTCTGCCCAAGACACCATTATAATGGCGAATGGCTAACCAGTGGTGCCACTCTATCATTTTAGGTGAATCTTCAGTGACTCAGGAGTGCAATTACCTCTATGACTCCATATTTCCAATTTGTATTTCTGCCATGCACGCTCAATATGCTGAGTATGAGCATCAGTCTCAGGATCAGCAAAGTTCCTTTTATGGCAGACAGAATACAGGCTAAATAGTTTCTTCAAGTTTGATAATTAGGCCCATGTTATAAAATGTCAACCTTGCATAAAAAATGGCATAATCAACCGAATGACACCTAATGACAACATTCATAAACATTCAAAATAATTCCTTCATGTGTCATGTCATGGTTATGACAGTATCATGGCAGTGTCATGTCACTCTTATGCCCACCCCTTGAAATAAAGTGTTACCTCTCACACCAATGGGCCAATTTGCTTCCTGAAAGGAACGGACATACACGGTGGGGGCCGAGGTAGCCCCATGTGCTCAGATAAACCAGGTGTGAGGATGGACAAATAAACAAAGTAGAAATAAGACTTTTGTTGGATTAACTGCACTGATGTTTGGTCTTTTAATGAGTGTCCCATAAAGGGATGGACACTCCATTAGGTTTCAATGCTGTACATGTTATGTATCGTTTGTTACAGATAAATGTTTACTGGATGAAGAATCCTGCAAGACCAAGGGTCTAGATTTGGATGTTGCTAATTGAATACATGTAATTGTGTGAATGCCAATTTCTTTGTTTTCATTGTTTTAGCCAAGGTGAGGTGATCCTATTATAAATGCAATGGGGGAGTTTGGAATCGGTCTATCTGGGTGGGATATATAGGGAAGCATGGCTTGGTTCTTGGAGTCTATATTTAACAGAAGCTCCTAGCACACCTTCGTGCTATAGTGTTTTAAATACTTATGGTATTCTTAGTAGACTGTTAGCCTAAATGGGAGGACGTTGAATCGTGTTGGTGTGTAACTATGTTTTGTATTGCAACCTTATTACTTGATTGGAATAAATTGTATTACTTTGGAATATAGATTACTATGGCATTCCTCGTTCATCTCCATACTCAAGATCGTAAGGCTACTGATAATTACACACACATAAGTAAGTATAAGCGACCAGACTTGGTGTCCCTGAGTCCTGGATTGTCGAAGCAGTCTGGTTAGGCCCAGGGACACATTACATTGTCTAGTCATCCCTGAGTTGTGGGCATATTAACTTTCTGTTAGCCCCAGGAACACATGCCATTTTACTGTATGGTTCATGTTAAATGAATTACACCTAATGGGCGCTTATGATAACTGATATAGGCACATACACATACGTAAATCGAAGTGACCAGTCTGATTATCTCTAAGTTCCGGATTGCTACATGATCCCTTGTTTTCTGTACTTGACTGACAGTACAGAATTGAGGATTGAGGATAACGTAGGCCGTGAAACATATGATCTTTTAAATGTTTGGCTTGTGACGAAAGATTAGCTACCTTTTCTAAGAGCTTCCAGCATTTCATGGTCATTTATGATTGCACATGTTTACAAACAATATGGATATAACAATATTATTAGATATTAAATGATCATGTTGGCCATAGATTTGCTTTTGCACTAATCTTACTACTTGTCCACTCAGTGGCATTTTATTCCCTCATACTATATTATCACATGGTTGTTTGGCTCCTTTTTAAATCATAATGATAACAGAAATCACCCAAATGGCCTGAATCAAAAGTTTACATACAGTGGATATAAAAAGTCTACACACCCCTGTGAAAATGCCAGGTTTTTGTGATGTAAAAGAATAAGACAAAGATAAATCATGTCAGAAATTTTTCCACTTTTAATGTGACCTATAATGTGAACAATTCAATTGAAAAACAAACTGAAATCTTCGAGGGGGAAAAATGAAAAATAAAAACCTTACAATAACCTGGTTGCATAAGTGTGCACACCCTCTTATAACTGGGGATGTGGCTGTGTTCAGAATTAACCAATCACATTCA
>JACXGI010001963.1:0-10356 GCA_016801175.1 Esox masquinongy | reverse complement strand
CACACCTGGCATCATTTAAAGTGACTCTGATTAATCACAAATAAAGTTCAGCTGTTCTAGTAGGATTTTCCTGACATTTTCATAGTTGCATCTCAGAGCAAAAGCCATGGTCCGCAGAGAGCTTCCAAAGCATCAGAGGGATCTCATTGTTGAAAGATATCAATCAGGAGAAGGGTATAAAAGAATTTCCAAAGCATTAGATATACCATGGAACACAGTGAAGACAGTCATCATCAAGTGGAGAAAATATGGCACAACAGAGACATTACCAAGAACTGGACATCCCTCCAAAATTGACGAAAAGACGAGAAGAAAACTGGTCAGGGAGGCTTCCAAGAGGCCTACAGCAACATTAAAGAAACTGCAAGAATTTCTGGCAAGTACTGGCTGTGTGCTACATGTGACAACAATCTCCCGTATTCTTCATATGAATGGGCTATGGGGTAGGGTGGCAAGACGGAAGCCTTTTCTTACAAAGAAACACATCCAAGCCCAGCTGAAGTTTGTAAAAACAAACATCAAGTACCCCAAAAGCACATGAGAAAATGTGTTATGGTCTGATGAAACCAAGGTAGAACTTTTTTGCCATAATTCCAAAAGGTATGTTTGGCGCAAAAACAACACTGCACATCACGCAAAGAACACCATACCCACAGTGAAGCATGGTGGTGGCAGCATCATGCTTTGGGGCTGTATTTCTTCAGCTGGAACCGGGGCCTTAGTCAGGGTGGAGGGAATTATGTACAGATCCAAATACCAGGCAATTTTGGCACAAAACCTTCAGGCGTCCGTTAGAAAGCTGAAGATGAAGAGGAAGTTCACCTTTCAGCACGACAACGACCCAAAGCACACATCCAAATCCACAAAAGCGTGGCTTCACCAGAAGAAGATTAACGTTTTGGAATGGCCCAGCCAGAACCCAGACCTGAATCCAAATGAACATCTGTGGGGTGATCTGAAGAGGGCTGTGCACAGGAGATGTCCTCGCAAACTGACAGATTTGGAGCGCTTTTGCAAAGAAGATTGGGCAAATATTGCCACGTCAAGATGTGCCATGCTAATAGACTACTACCCCAAAAAGACAGAGTGCTGCAATACAATCAAAAGGTGCTTCAACAAAGTATTAGTTTATGGGTGTGCAACCAGGTTATTGTGAGTTTTTTATTTTTCCCCTTCAAAGATTTCAGTTTGTTTTTCAATTGAATTGTTCACGTTATAGGTCACATTAAAGGTGGAAAAAGTTCTGACATGATTTAACTTTGTCTCATTCTTTTACATCCCAATAACCTGGCATTTTAACAGGGGTGTGTAGACTTTTTATATCCACTGTACCCTTGAATGTTTGGCCTTGTTACAGACTTTCCATGACGTGGAGGCATTTTGCCAAGATGAATGGGCAGCTATACCACCTGCAAGAATTTGGGGCCACATAGACAACTATTACAAAAGACTGCACGCTGTCATTGATGCTAAAGGGGGCAATACACAGTATTAAGAACTAAGGGTATGCAGAGTTTTGAACAGGGGTCAGTTCATTTTTTTTTTGTTGCCATGTTTTGTTTTATGATTGTGCCATTCTGTTATGACCTACAGTTGAATGTGAATCCCATGACAAATAAAAGACGTGTTTTCCCTGCTCACTCATGTTGTTTTCTTTACAAATGGTACATATATTATCAATTCTAGAAGGCTATGCAAACTTTTGAGCACAACTGTACTTCACCATCATCCGCGAAGTATGTACTTGTAGTATGCAATTTGAGATTCAGCCAATGCTTTCAATTCCTTCATAGTTTACATAGTGTAGTGGTTAGCTATTCAACTATTACTGTATGGATGACCATCTACAGTAATCTATGTACAGGAGTACATTTTAGATCCATTAATAAACATTCTGTTTCCCACGTTCTTTCAAGTTGCATTTGGAGACTATACCTATAAGGTGGAAGGGCTATACCTACAAGCCCTGTGGTCTTGTGGGATCATCTGTGACCTTCAATGTTTTGACTCCGGTTCGATTCCCCTCTCAGACATTCCATTTTTGTCCCTCGGAAATATTTATCCACTCAGTACTTTTCAGCCGTCACACAACAATATATCCACTCTGTAATACCATGAATCTCATATATTTAAGACTATAATTGTATTACGTGACCCTTTGTGCTGTTATTGTTTTCTAAAGAAACAAACCAGCCATGGAGTGATTGGAATAATTCTTTCATTATAGATAGGTGGATAGTAGTGATGGGCATTCCGAATCACTAAAGTGAACTGAATGATTCAGTACCGTTCTTTGAAAAGATTCGGGTTATTTGAATCACTGATTCATTTAATGAAGCTTTTTGTCCAAGCACTTAATTCCATCTCTATATCATGGTGGGACCTTTTTGTTTGCTATAGTAGCACTCTGTTTAATGACTCACAAAAATAGTAATGTTTCCGAATTAACCTTGTTTATTTTTTTAAACAATTACCAAATTATTCAGTCTACAGAAAATAATATCACAGTAGGCCGCCTTGAAAAACAGCAATAAAAAAGTTATCGAATTCACTGTGCATGTTTGTTTTCTGTAGTTAACTCCTTCATCACTAGGCGCCATGTATAAAGTTGTAAACTCATTTAAATCGATGTATTTTCAAGTGGTTTTATTTGATCAGACACTACTTATGGTAACAAAAAACAACAAGATTAAGACGCAGTTTGTTGTTGTAATTTAAAAAATCAAGGTTTTAATTGACGTTCTTTGATTAATAGTTTAGTGAGTGTTGGTTATCACTGTTGGTATCTGTGAAGTATCTGCCGAGTGTCAGTATAGCCTCTTGACATTATATAATAATGTTGGAATATTTCGTTAGACACCATTATTTCGTTAGACCCCAGTATAGCCAAGTTTGAATATTTCGTTAGACACCATTAACTATTGTGTTAAACTGAGTAACGTTTCTTATTAAGTTTACCTCCACCACAAATAGTATCGATGAACCTTATGACTTTTGCCACTGGCTGTTTTAAAAGCTTATTAGCAAGTAATATGTCGCTCGACGCCATTAAGCATTGTGTTAAACTGAGTAAAGTTTCTTATTAAGTTTACCTCCACCACAAATAGCATCTGTGAACTGTATGCCTTTTGCCACTGGCCGTTTTAACAGATTATTAGCCATTCGTCAACGACCTGTTGTTCCGGAGCCCGCGGCTCTAACCATACGCGTATACGTTATTTAACAATGGGTAGTCAGTCAGTAAGTAAGAGACATTCGCTCTTCTAGGCCGGCTCCGCTTACGTGGTCCGGCAAAAATAGGTGCGTGAAAAAATTCTGACACATTACATGATTTTATTATCTAATTTTTAAAAAAATGTACGCTCCTCAGTTGTTGTGTGTATGATCGTCATGCGCGCAAAGGTGGGCACGCATAACCAGAATAGTGATGATGAAGCGCTAGTTTAATTTTCTCCTGTTTTGGTTGATTGGATGGTTGATTGGATGACTGGTAAAAACAGAATATATCTACGATAATATTAGCTGACCCATATAAAATATGATTTAGTTATCTACTATCGACGCAGCTTACTCAGAACAATGATAGGCGATAGGCCTACCTTGTTTTATATCTTTTTCGAGTTTCAAGGTTTTTTTGTCAAATGCACCGAACAACACAGCCAGGAAGAGTTGCACTGAACAACTCAGACAGGAATTGTTTAGAATATTAGGCAACTATTTGTTAGATAGCTGTAACATGGCGCTGCCTTCCAGATAAAACATTATATGGAACCTATCACGATATTTAGGAGAAAAGTGTGTTGGGAAGCACTCTACCAAAGGATGATAGTTCCCTGTGAACATCATATCATTCAAAACGGCTATGTTTTGCAGTGGGTTAAAGACAGGTTATTTGAGCAGGTTATTTTCAGGTAGCCAATTTTATAAATATTTCGGTGGAGATATGCGATCAGATGCTTTTATGTTACGAGGCTTGGTGGTTAGAACTGTTGTAAACACATTTCAAAGATATGCTATTATTCGCAATCGCATGATACCAACACGGCTGATTTTGTGTGAGAGGTGACGACAAATTAATTTCAGAAGCTCCGCGGCTCTGGAGTGCAGTTCATGCAAATATTCTAAACTACTATAACTACTGTAAGACATCCCACATGCCTAATGTATTTAACAGATAAATTAGCCTAAAGCGCACAATTTAGTGCAAGACAAGATAGCGCATTTTGGAGAAAGATGTGTAGTGTGTCCTTACAACAGACCACTTGTCTACGTTTAAATTATAGATAACTTTCTAAAAAATGCAACATAGGCTAAACCATCTATTTGACCGGACGAACTATAACAAAAGCATGAGAAAAGTACACGTTAACTGTCGGATCCCGAGTGGGTGATTTGGATAGGACGTTCAGGGATACAGGTCGGCTCGGAATGGCCTATAGGCTACATTTGAGATCCGATAAAGACCTCTAAGATCAGGCTAACATAATGGCTTCCACAATTATTTTTGAAATTATAGTTATTCAATGGATTGTGACATCTGACAAGTGTTAAGCATTGGTGGTGAGTTTCCATTCCGACTTCACAGCGGCCTAAAGCTCTGAGATTCACTTGCGCAAAAGTGATTCACTGATTGAACGAATCTTCTAAAGAAATCATTCAGTACACCCAGTTCACTGATAAGATTATTTCAAAAAGAATGAATCGCTCACGATTCGCACATCACTACTGTATAGCTATTAGCTAACCACAGTAATCTTTGTACAAGACTACACTCTAGATCCGTTAATAAACGTTCTTTCAGCAAATAATGTAACGGCTGTGGTAAAAGTTACATTTGGAGACGATACAGAGCTGAACTGAATACCTACAGGCTGTGTGGTCTTGTGGGATCATCCCTGACCTTCCATGTTTTGACCCTGGTTTGATTCCCCTCTCAGAAGTTCAAATTTTTGTCACTCAGAAATATTTATCCACTCTGCACTTTTCAGCCATCACACAACAATATATATCCACTCTGTAATACCATGTATCCAGAGGCGGAGGTTTAATGGGTGCCACGGGTGCGCGGCAGCCAATCATGGCAGCCAATCACAGGGGCCCCCAAAAAGTTTATCTTATGGTTGAAAAGATTATAGCAAGCAGAATAAAATTATATTATGATTAATTTGATACATACTATTTAGTTGACATTGAAGTGATAAACATCTATATTTTTTATGATTCCATAATGCATTTGTATGATGACCAATCTGTGACAGTGGGAGTGTTGCCAGCGTTGCCATATGGGAAAGTTTCCCCCTTAATTGGGCAAATTTTAATGACAGTGTGCGTTTTTTTATGTGGAGAGGTTCTGTTCATCATGGTACGTGAAACGTATGTACATTTTTGGGAGAATAGTATTCAATATTTATATTATCAGCCTACCTTTTAGTTGGGAAATCAGGTATCAAGTCTTTTGCGATGGGGGGGGCACTTATTTATTATTGTTTTGTAAAGAAACGAACCAGCCAAGGAGTGATTGAAGTTATTGTTTTCATTATAGGTACTGTATAGCTATTTGCCAACCATCTACAGTAATCTTTGTACAAAAGTACACTTTAGCTCCGTTAATAAACATTCTGTTGTCCATGTTATTTCAGCAAAAATATAATGTCTGAAGTAAAAATTACATTCCCGCTGTTTTAATAGCGTAATGGTTAAAGACACATGCAGTCTGCCACATAGAAAACCGCAGATCGAAACCAACCAGGGACAACAACATTCATCCTTTCTAATCACGGGCTGGCTGCCTTTTCTGGTTCACAAATGTTTGTTGATTGTTGATTGTATGTCAGTGATTGTTGACATAGCCTAGTTGACATTTTCATTCCATAATGAAAAGGAGGATAAGCTTGCATTCCTTAAATTGTGTTACATTATCAACACATTACCGTTTCAGGGAGCCCCTGCCGATGTAACCGTCTGATGACAGTGGACGGGTGTCCTCCCTACCCGGTTCAGAAGTGCAGTTGAAACAAGGTGGCTGGGAAGGAGTCAGCTCACAGTGGCTGTCCCCTGCAAACGGTGACACAGGCGGGGTAAGCGACTGGCTGAAGTCCTCTTCCATTGTGTTCACTTAGCTAGGGAATAGACATGAATTGATATTATAGACAAAATCTTACATTTCAACAATCTTTCCCTGACACATTAATAGGTAAGACGGGGGAAAGCCAGGGCTGGACCTAATGGGCATTGGTCATAACGCTAATTTGTATGATTCGAAGACATGACAACGGTCAGTTAATCCTAGTTATTGTTGTTAGTTAACAAGTCATCTACTCCCTTAAAGAGTCAGAAAGCTAAAGCAATTTCAAACCTAACCCGACGTGAGGCACTGTATATAATAACTTTACAACAGCAGCGACAGTTCAGTTCTCTGTAGTTACAGTTTGATGCACAGCATTGCCTGATATTTGACTGATAACCCTGACGCAGAACGATCGACAAAACATTATCACTATAAGAGAACGCATTAATAAACTACAGTTACACCGTTAAAATAAATGCATAGACAAAACATAACTTACATTTTGGTAAGTTCACAGAAAAAAATCCTTCCGGTATTCTTTGTTTGCGTTCTAAAATATGTCTCTCTGTCCCGCGCGGAGAATCACATGAGCTGCGCATGCGCAGATTCGACAACACGACCGATATCTGTGTGACGATTGGTCCGAAGTTCTGTAGGCTTTATAGGGCTTGAGTTAGATCCACCCTCATCGAGATATACATTAAGGATATTCGATTATATGTCCCGGTTAGTGAAAAGGACCAAAACGAGCTTTTTAAGCAGGTTGAGTAATAATGATTGTGATTTATGATGCACACATTTGTTCTGCCGTCCTTTCGGGGGTGACTGTCCAAGATTACCTGATATAACATTGTCAACAGGATAGGGCAGAGCAATAGCACCTACTAAATTTGAAACGTGAATCCTGGAAACGAAATACCTAAAAACGTATACTTTGATAATTTTGTCTACAGAACTTAAATCAAATTTAGTACATACTGTATTTGCCATTTTGCGTCTATGCAATATACTCGAGATGGAACACTATTATGCATATTGAGCCAATGAATATGATTCAGCCAATATTGAGCCAATGAATATGTAGCTGGTGAAGCCACCTCCCTGAAATGAGTTTTTGCAGGTTGGGATGTCTGATATCTCAACGACGCATCATGCTGCCTTGTTGTGATGACAAAGTGTCACAGATAAAGCTGCTGCTGATTGAAGAAGTGGCAGAATGGAGATAGAATACTGCCAAAATATTTGTATTCACAGCATGTATACAACTCACAAATGTGAGCCATGATTCGTAAACACACAGCATACAATCCACACATGTAAACCATGATCCGTAAATACAAAACATAGAATCTACACATGTAGGCCTAAACCGTGATCCATAAATACCCAGCTGCGAAACCATGATTGCAGACCATGATTCTTATATACACAGCACTAAAATCACAAATGCGTAGTTGGAAACGTAAAAAAATGCACAAATATCACTATCCCCAAACAAACACTACCTGACTCAAATTCCTAAAATAACATTTGTATAAATGCAACCACATTTGTCAGTCAACACAAATTTCGTGTTAGAATTGTCAAGTGTACTTTTGTGGATCAAGTTGTGTGCGTGGATCGGTTTACATTTGTGCACAGAATTTTGCACTAGGGGCTACATCCCACAGATCCATGTGAACGTCCAGTATGTTCACCTGGACGTCCTCACTAGGGGGAGCCCTCGAGTGGATGTTTAGCAGGACAGACGGGCGATGAGTGACGTTGAGCAGGATGTTGAGCATGATGGACGGGTGATGAGCAGAGCTGTAGTACTCGAGGCCGGTCTCGGTCTCGAGTCCGGCCTCGAGACCACTTTTTGAGTGTCTCGGTCTTGTCTCGGTCTCGGTTGCATTTGCACTCGGTCTTGACGTGGTCTCGGACTGTAAGGACTCGTAAATTCTTCCCGAGACCAGTCGAGACCAGCCTAGTAATAATCAGCCCAAAAATATCCAAATAAGTCCCCCTTAATATTCATAAAAGGCCAATATGTCCCCCCAATAATTTATTATTGTGATAATGCGGGCAATTCCGTTGTGAATGTTTGTGCGCGTCTTTCTCCCCTGCTCCCTATTTTAAAGTCCGGTCAGCCCACTTTCCAAATCCATTCCATTTGCCTTTTATGAATTAAACCGAGCTCTCTTGAAATCCATGTCATGCTTTACCATTAACCTTTGTACTGGAGTCCTATGAGTGAATTTGAAGCGGGAGATCCGACCTCAGACAGACCTGACTTCGCCTTATATATGGATGGTAAATATCCACTTTTCAACTAACTTATCTTTATCAGTAAGATAATGAAAAGGTGCTGGCCCATTTTGACTAGTATTATTTGTTCGAACATCGATTGGAATACAATAAAACTGGGATGGATGGACTTTTGACAAGCATAGTGACCGCTAATATCCCGAACAGGCTAGCTAGAACAGCTTACAGCGCAGTAGCCTCTATCGTTAGCTACAGTAGCTAGCCTTGCTGGAATATTAAGTTACTGAGTTTGTCAAAAGTCCAACCCATCCAGCTGTGAGATAGCTTGTTGTTTCATTTGCTCTCTTAATTGGGTTACTAAACGCTGGCTATCTTAGATTGCTCTGAAAATGTGTTATTTTTTTCCTCTCGTGCCTTTCTTTGCTTTGGGATGGCGATGTCATTTTATTTTGCCGCAGTGCACGACTGATCATGAACAAGACAAATATAGCAGCTGATATCTGGAACTTTGCAAAAAGTTGCTGGAAACGTTAGGCATTATTAACAGAGTAATAGTTTATTCATCTTGTTCTGTAATAAAGGAGAACACTTTGGCAGTAATAGAGCTGAAATTTCTATTTTATGGGAATGTCCACTATGTATGGCTGATTGTATTATTTCACACATTTAGCAAAGTGAGTCTGAAACAGAAGCAGAGAGTCAAAGAGATGAGAGGGACAGTAGGGTGGATGCTGAGGTGAGTGATAACAAAGATACTATAGCCCCCTGGGCCTGTTTAGTTTTAAATGTGTTATGGTGCACTGTGTTACAGTTTGTCTATTTTGAGGACTTCTGGCCTAAAATATGTTGTTGTCTATAAGACTAAGTTATGCACATGACTTAATTCTACATAACAAAAATTTGCACAAAAACATAGTTGATATAAAGCTAATAGTATATGTTGTATAATTCAGAAAATCTGAATGTGAAGTAGGCAAAATATAGAAATATTAGATTGTAAAAATAGAAGAGTTTTGATAATGTTACCGTTTTGAATTTCAGGTAGGGCAGAGAATGTGTTTAGATCATTCTCATACAAGTGTTTGCGGTGGCGCATTACAAAGTATGCACTGGTTAATTTTCATGTTGATATTATTGTGCATATTTCAACTTCATTAAGCTTCTTGAATGTTTATGGACATCATTCATTTGATGCATTGGAGATGGACTGGATGTAACGTTTTTATCATTTTTACACATTAAGTGACATGTCTTTACTATTAGTCCCTAAAAAAATGTGCATATGCAAACACAGGAAGTCGCACCTGCCTCTGACTCTGTCCTCCCTAATTTGTGACAATTTCGCTCTTGGTAACAGGCGCTGTATTTCTTCCAAAGACACCATACAGCCGCGTTTTGCCTTTGGCTTCTCCAGCCAATGTCTGTCTACTTTTCTCCAGCCAATGAATATCACTAGCTATGATGAGCACATGTTCATGTGATGAGCACGTGTGAACCTGTGCATGTACTTCATTGTTCTCTGCATGCTCGGGATCATGTCAGTGAAATCAGCTATCATCTGTTATTTCTTGCTAATATGACTGATCAAAAGACCAATGAAAAACACCTGAAAAGGTTCTATGTAAATGCAGTGAAAGTAACCTGATTATAAATTAGCGGTAAGGCTCATTTGTTTTTTCCGCAATTTAAACCTGCTGCCAATTCAGTATTCATGGGAAATATGCCATACTTCCATAATATGAATACAAAAATACCATGCAGTTTGAGGTCATATTATGGTGATGATCGGACACATCTATAATCACAGTCTCGAAATGGTTGTTCTGGGTCTCGGTCTTGACTCGGACTCGACCCTTTCCCTGCTGTTCCCGTCTCGGTCTCGTCTCGGTCTCGCCTCCCTTTGGTCTTGGTCTTGACTCAGACTCGATTTGCTTCGGTCTTGGTCTTGACTTGGTCTCGTTTTAGGTGGTCTCACAGCTCTGGTGATGAGTGATTTTGAGTGGGATGTTGAGCAGGACAGACGGGTGATGAGTGATTTTGAG